>CAIGRK010284523.1:0-12323 GCA_903798315.1 Fraxinus greggii | reverse complement strand
CCTTAAATGCACGGAGCATATGGTTGTAAAGAAAAATCTAGGCAATGGAACTTATTCTCCTTCTAGAGATTTTCATTGCATGGCTGGCTCGGGATTAAATTCAAGTCTTCAGCCAAAAGATGGCCAACTGGAATCTTCCTGTGCTGACAAAGATACTGCCTGGAAGGAGAAACTTCGTGCGTATGCCGAACAGGTACTTCCATTGGTCTTCTGAACTTGTACTAAATGTACACAACATATATTTTGAGTTTCTAATAGGAAGAAACATGGCAAGAACCTTCCGGATTCAATGGACTCTTGCAAGCTTTAGTCAAAATGGATTTTATACAAATGGAAAGATTGATCCATCCAAAATCAATATACCAAAACATTGATCTAAGGATGGCAAAAATACTCGTTCAACTCGATACCCGTGGGACCCACCCCAAATGGGAAGGGGGTTACCCGTCTAACAGGGTAAACGGGATGGGACTGGAGTCCTTGCCCCGAAGCTGGTACGAGAAACATAATCCTCACCCTATTTAAAGTTAATTTCAAATTTAAGATTTCTATAAAAAGAAAAATTAAAAGATTTATCGTCATTTTGAAAAAGAACAGAAGTCGTTTTTAACAAATTGGAAAAAAAAGTAATAATATTTATTAACTAAAGACATAAAAATAAGCAATAAAATAAAATAAATAAATACAAAAGGATAAATGGGCCCGCCCCGCTTTAACTGGGTATGGAGACGGGAAAATGTGACAAAAATACCCTTGATTGATCCATCCAAACACAAGATTACGGTGTGCAAGACAGGTTCCTACATATTTTGCGGAGCAATTCAGTTGTGGGTTCTGCTTACCATATTTGTGGACGATAATTTTTTTTTTATCCAACGTGCTATGAACGGTAAATTTAATTTCTTGCTCAGGCTACAAGTAGTGACATGCTAATAACTCAGAATTTTGCTTTTGTTCAGAGAAAGCCCATAGAAGAATACTATAAGAAACAAAAGAATCTTCTTGAGTTTCATGTGGCTGGTGCGCCTGGGGACACTTGGCAAGGTCTTTTGGCTGCATTGCATCTGCAGCACATGAATGCTGTCTGTTCTTCTCTCAATTCACCACAGAAGTTGACAGCTTGATTTTGATAGATTCAAGCGTGGTAGTAAATACAAAGAAATACAGATATAGTAGATTTCGTTGGAGTTTTGTAGTAAATACTTCTATTTTTTTTGGCAGACGAAATGTTGACAATTTGTTCTTTAGTATGTTGCAGTGAAATGAGTGTAACTTGCTTGAGAATGAAATGCATAGAGTAAAATTTTTAAGATAACGTTAGTGTGTTAAATGTGTTGAATTTTCATCAATTACATACATACCTAAATGTTCGCCATGAATGCACTGTGATGAATATATATATATATTTTTTTTCTGAATGTGTAGAAAGACTCACTAAATTATATTGTTCTAGAATATAAGAAATCAATTCACATGTGAACGAGGGTTATTAAGTTACTGGAAGAAGGAAATAAATAATGAAAGTTTTGTCTAATTTGTGCAGGTCCAGCAGTTACCGTCAATGGCTTTGTTTGCTAAAAAGCATATATTATCAAAATATTGTCCATTTTCTTCCGAATCTTATGTCATTAAGTCCTCATTTTATGGACTATCATTAAAATAATAGGTTTTATCATATACATTTCGTGTATCTAATTCCAATCTAAACTATGCTTCCTTCTTCAGTCATCATGTGCAGATAATATTCTTACCAGTAACGTGAAAAATTGGTTGGTATGGGGTGAAGGGACAACAACTGAGCTAAAAAAATACCCATTCTCTAATCTTTTTGTGTAGTGCTAATCTAAAATCAGTTTGCTTCTCCTGAGAATTGATAAACTTCAAACAATTATCTGTATCTTGTGTAACCTAAGGAACTTCCTATAGCAAAATTCAAGAATTCAACTTATATGCTCTTCTGTTTTTTTGTACAAATCGTCTATGAACAATGTATTCATAGACAGAATAATCCTCTAAAATAGAGAATCTATCTATAGGTATCTTCAGGCGTTCATAATTATTAATTTGGGGTTAATTCAATGTCTACTAAAAGATTTATTATACTGTTTCAGAGAAAAATACTATGATTCATATTATTAAAGAAATAAAGCTATATGGCCCATCTTGAAAAAAATATACAAAGTATAAAATGTTTCATATAAGCATAAGGTCAAATTGAAGGACCACACAAATAGCAACAATCTTCTATGATTCCTAGAATCTCTTTCTGGTAATCAATGAGACAAATAATAAATTGAAAATATCTAAAAACTATTTGTTAAAAAAGAAAAGGTGTAGGATAGAACTTCAATCGCTAGGAGTAGAAATATATTTCACTCTTGCTCCTTCCAGAATAAAGGGCACTCAGATTGTTTTTTACCAACTCTCAAATTATCTACGGTTGTAATTCTTTTTCAGCTATTCTTCTGTATCAAGCACCAATTCTTCAATCAATACAGAAAAAGTATTTCCTTTTCCGATTTCCTCATTCCATGCTATTTTTGTCTTCATATTTTTTCAAGTACGCTATTAACATTGATAATATCAATCTTGAGGGATTGCTTAATTGATTAGACTTTGGGTTTGCTCCCCAAAGTTCACTAGTTCGATTCCCTTCAGGGCCATTGAGGTGAGTATCCAGCCGTAAATTTCAGGCTCTCGTGAGATTAGTCGAGCTGCACGTAAGCCGGCCCGGACATCCACGGTTATAAAAATAAAAAATAAAAAAATAAAACCAACATTGATAATATCATTTTGCACAAATGGTGAACCTATTCATTTTTTTTCTCTGTGTGCGTGCATGTGAAATACGTTCTCTCAATTCATATTATACATGTGCATCATTTTGCACTAATGGTGAATGTATTCATTTTTCCCTATAAATTTGAGGTCGACCACATAAACACTTCAATATACTTACAAATAATTTCAAGAAAATAAGACGAAATAGGATTGAAATGGGAACCTTGCTTCGAGCTGCGAGGATTCGAGTCAGTCTTTCTTGTCTTCTTTGATAATTTTCTTACACTTTATCTCTTCTTCATGAGGACTAATGACAAATACAGCTTCCTTATTCAACTTTACAAATTCATTTTTCTGAGGCTTGGCTTTGGAGTGGCCTCTTTCTCGACAACTCCATTGACAACCTCTCCAAGTGGTTTCTGCAAACTAGCAACAGAAATTAGATACTACTTAAATAATCCAAGAATTTCTTGAACTGTAGAAAATTCAAGAATTTACCTCACTTTTCTTCTCAGTTGCTGCTTGTGCATTTACCAATAATTGAGCACGGAAACTCCTAAAAGCAAATATTTTATTATTAGTTCAGTCCAGTCCTACATGCACAAAGCCAAATAACCAATGTATGTGTGTATATGAGAGAGAGAGAGAGAGGTACCTCGTTATGGGATGAGAGAGATAGATTTGGGGCTCCCTCTCAACAGCTAGAGCAGGCACAAGGACGATCAATCAAATTCACATTTATTTTAAATTGTAGGAGGTTGAAGTCCCATCTTTTGGACTTATACACTAATAATGGTTAAATATTCCATAATAGTGAGCTAGTAAAATTTCAGAAACATTGAGTTTAAGAACTCAGCTGCAATTTATCAAAGGTAAGTCTCAGCTCCCAAGGACATTGGTTTTGGATTTTTCATGCAATCAAGCTAATTGTGCAGCACTCATAGAACTCGTTTCTCGGCCTCAAATATGGCAACAGCGTCAAAATTATAGCGTGTACTGTTGAAATTCAAACTGCAAGAAAAGAAAAGGAGCTGGGAGGATGAAATATTTACTTTATTGATGAACTTTCTCAAATTGTTTACATCAGGTAGCAGCCATATTTATACAAGGAATAACCGGCTGGAGCTAACAACTCAACTAACTAAATAACAGAAAATTAACNACATTGGTTTTGGATTTTTCATGCAATCAAGCTAATTGTGCAGCACTCATAGAACTCGTTTCTCGGCCTCAAATATGGCAACAGCGTCAAAATTATAGCGTGTACTGTTGAAATTCAAACTGCAAGAAAAGAAAAGGAGCTGGGAGGATGAAATATTTACTTTATTGATGAACTTTCTCAAATTGTTTACATCAGGTAGCAGCCATATTTATACAAGGAATAACCGGCTGGAGCTAACAACTCAACTAACTAAATAACAGAAAATTAACTAACTTGGACAGCAACTAACTTCTAACTGATTTTAGCTAACTATAACTAATAATAACTAATTTTTCATCTTTTCTTTTGCTTTGTCATTTTCTTCCTTCCGTTTCATTTCCATGTTGTCGATTTTGGATTCGATATTCCAACACCCTCCCTCGAGATGGACATGAATGTTAATAATGTTAATCTTGTGAAGGTTGTGTTGAAAAAGTAATGAACCAAGGGGCTTCGAAAAAATGTCAGCAAGCTGGAGCTTCGATGGGATGCGAAATATTTTGATGATGTTCTGTTGCAATTTTTCTCTAACGAGATGGCAATCAATTTGGATGTGTTTAGTTCTTTCATGTTGGATCGGATTTGTTGTAATAGACAAAGTTGATTTGCTATCTGTATAGAGATATGCAGGCTGAGGGCGGCTGATGTTCAGATCATCTAGAGCATATAGCAGCCATTGGATTTCACAAGTAGTGGTTGCTAGAGCTCGATATTCTGCTTCGGCTGAAGAGCGACTGATAGTAACTTGCTTCTTTGATTTCCACGAGATTAAGGGGTTTCCAAGGAAGATTGCAAAACCAGTGACACTCCTTCGAGTAACACGGCCTGCCCAATCACTATCTGAGAAGGCCTTTAGATGGATGTCTGATGAAGCTGGAAAGAAGAGGCCTTGCCCTGGTGTGGCCTTTAAATATCGTAGAACTCTGGTTGCTGCTTGAAAATGACTCACAGCAGGAGAGGCAAAGAATTGGCTGAGCACCTGGACAGAATAGGCCAAGTCAGGCCTTGTGATGGTTAAGTACAGCAACTTACCTACAAGCTTGCGATAGCAAGATTGATCATCATGCAAAGGAGTGTCAGTAGAGGAGAGCTTCAAACTGGTTTCCATGGGGAAAGCAACGAGTTTGGAGCCAGTGAGACCCGTTTCTTCCAGGATGTCGAGAACATACTTTCTTTGACAAAGGGAAATACCATTTTTGGATCTAGCCACCTCTATACCAAGGAAATACTTGAGTTGGCCGAGATCTTTGATAGTGAATTTTTCATACAGAAAATCTTTTAACTGTTGGATTTCCAGTATATTATTGTGGCTAAAATTATATCATCCACATAGACTAATAATGCAATAAAGGAGTTATCAGATTTTCTGATGAAAAGAGAAGAATCAGAGTGACCTTGAGTGAAGCCAAAGTCGAGGAGGGCACTGGACAGTTTAGCAAACCATTATCTGGAGGCTCGCTTTAGGCCATAAAGGCTTTTTAAAAGCTTGCAGGCATTGTGACCGTTTGTGATAGCCATTCCAGGAGGTAACTCCATGTATGCCTCCTCGTGTAAGTCTCTATGGAGGAAGGCGTTGTTGACATCCAATGGATGCAAATGCCAGTTTTTGACAGTAGCCATAGCAAGAATCAAACGAATGGAAGTGATTTTTGCCACTGGAGAGGAAGTGTCAAAAAAATCTAGCCCTTCTTGCTGGGTGTATCTCTTTGCCACCAGCCGGGCTCTGTGTCTTTCAATAGTTCCATCAGCCCTACGTTTGACATGAAATACCCACTTGCAGCCTATAGTTTTCTTGTTTGGAGGGAGAGTGACCAATTTCCATGTTTCGTTTAACTCCAGAGCATTGATTTCACTCTGTATGGAACCTTGCCATTCAGGAAATTTAGATGTTTGTTTGAAAGTTTTGGGTTCTAGAGAAGAAGAGATGGAGGCTGATAAGGCTTTATGTGATGTGGACAATTGTTTGGTTGAGATGTAATGTTGAATAGTGTAAGGAGTGCCTATAGATGAAGAGCAGGTAAAGGAAAGATGGATATTACCTACCATTGTGGAGCAACCATAAGAAGATGATTCATGGGTTGAAATTTGAGCTGAAGAGACTGTACCACAGTAATAATCTTGCAAATGGGCTGGTGTTTGTCGAATTCTATTTGTTTTTCTAACTTGGTGGATAGTCTGCAGGAGATGTTATATTTTTTTCATCATTGGTTGGTGTCTCATTTGAGTGGTGATGTGTAGGAGATGGATCGTTATTTGTCGATTTTGGATAAGGTAAAGGTGAGGAATCTGTGAAAGGGTCTGGTATAGGGAACAAGAAGGAGTGTTGTTCAGAGTTTGTAGGACTGTTTTTGAAAGGGAAAATGAATTCATGGAATGTAACATTTCTTGAGACAAATATTTTGTTTGTGTTGATGTCCTGAGTTTATAGCCCTTAAAATCAGAAGGGTAGCCTAGGAATAAGCATTTTGTGGCTCTTGAATCAAACTTTTGTCTGTGTTTTGTTAAAGTGGAAGCAAAGTAGAGACACCCAAAGACTCTTAGGTGTGAAAGATTTGGAGTTTTATCAAATAACATTTCGAAAGGGGATTTATTTTGGAGAAGAGGTGTAGGAATTCTATTGATGATGTGGGCTGCGGTTAGTACACAATCACTCTAGAAACTGAGAGGTAGGTTGGCTTGAAACAATAGTGCTCTACCTGTGCATAAAAGGTGCTGGTGTTTCCTCTCCATGATTCCATTCTGTTGTGGAGTCTCTACATAGCTCTTTTAATGTAGTCTACCATGTTTATGGTAGAATTTTGTGAGATAGAACTCAGGTCTTGTCAGACCGTATCGTTTTGACAGAGGTGGAAAATTGATTTTCCACCATTCTGCAGAATGTTTTGAGTAAATATGGAACATCAGATTTATTTTGCATCATATATACCCATGTGCACCTTGTAAAGTCATCAACTGCAGTGAGAAAATACTTGAAATTGGAATAAGAGACAGTACTGAACTAATTCAAACTTTTTATTCGATTTGTGATTCGATATAGAAAATGGAAGCTTTCTTCGTTTTGCTAAGGGGCAAACATCACAGATATTTGTACAATCAAGAGTAATGGAAGGTTCAATTTGCTTGAGAGGAAGCAACTTGGAGTTGGAAACATGTCCCAGTCTGTAGTGACATATGTTAAGTTTCTGGTGAGTGATTGCTGATGCTAGTGGTGCTGAGTTGGATTGATTGCTGGTCTGGGTTTTTGGAGAGGCTTGGATTAGATGGTACAGTCCTTCCATCTCAATTGCAGTCCCAATCATCTTCTTCGTTAGTTGGTCCTGCATGGTGCAATAGGAATTGGTAAAAGTAAGACACACATTAGACTGAATGGTAAGCTTAGATACAGAAATCAAATTGCATGAAAAAGAGGGAATACACAAGACATTATGCAGGAAGAGAGAGTTAAAAAGGCATATAGTGCCACTATGAAAAGCTAAAACCCTAACACCATCAGGGAGATATACAAAAGTGTTAGCAACTTGAGGGATAGAGTAATACAAAGAAGGGAAACAGATCATATGATCTGTTGTACCCGTATCAAGAATCCAAGCATAGTTTGATTTTAATGCAGATGAGGTAGAGCTGCAGCATATAGCATGTGCTACAGGTTGTGTTTTACCCGAAAAGTAAGAAGTAGATGCAAAATTGACAGTTGGTCGAGTGTTAGAAGGATCAGTTGGTGTTGAATTGGCAAATGTCATGAGTTTGTGAAATTCCTCTGGAGTGAAAGATAACTTTTGCTGCTCTTTGTCATTCTGATAGGTAGTTTCTTGTGTGACTGCAGCATGTGCTGAGGATCTTCCGAGGCATTTCTTTTTCCTCTTGGCCCTATCTAGTTGGGAGGATATCCATGGAGTTGATAGCATGTATCCACCATGTGTCCTGTATAACCACAATGAGTACAAAGTGGTGAGGATGCTTTGGATCCGTCTCTATCCCTGAATGATTTTGGGTGATAATTTTGTTGATTGCTGTGTTTTGTCATCAAAGCATGTGTCTCAATATGTGAAGCAGAGTTAGTTAGTAGCCTCTGACTTTCTTCTTGAAGCAGTAAAGAGAACACCTTAGCCATGCTAGGCAAGGGAACCGTGAGAAGTAGTTGGCTTCTGACAGAGGCAAAAAAGTCATTCAAACCAACTAAAAATTTCAAAACATAGTTAGATTACTGACGATTCTGCAAGAATGTGAAGAAATCACAAGTGCAAGTTGCCATTATTCCACATGTGCAGGTTGGGAAAGGTCTGTAACTAATGTATTCATCCCATAGAGTTTTAAAGGAGCTGAAATACTCAGTTGTAGACATGGAACCTTGGCTTATACAGCTTAGGGATTTTTCAAGATGAAAGACCTGTGGACCATCACTTCTGAGATATCTGGTTTTGAGCTCATTCCATAGGTCAGTGGCTGATGTGACAAATAGAAGGCTATTGTTTATGTCTTTGGAAATAGAATTCATCAGCCAAGAGAGAATACAGATTATTTGCGCTTAACCAGACTGTGTGATTGATTGATTGATCAGTAGGAGGAGGGGAGATTGATCCATCAATGAACTTGACCTTATTCTTTATTGTCAAGGCTATGGTAATGGATCTACTCTAGGCAACATAATTAGTTCCATTGAAGACTTCTGATACCAGCATAGCACTAGAATTGTCACTGGGATGAAGGTAATAAGGACTTGAGGAGTCATCTGAGGGGTTTATGACTGAATTACTCAAATTTGCAGGAGGATTTACAGAAAAATTATGTGAACTCATCTTCAGAAAATTGAGTGTAGAAAGGGACAAGCAGCTTCAGAAAGAGTGTCTGAATGAGATGATCAGTTTTTGCAGGAGGAGGGTATTGGGGAAAACCTTTAGCTAAATTGCTCTGATATCATGTTGAAATTCAAACTGCAAGAAAAGAAAAGGAGATAGGAGGATGAAATATTTACTTTATTGATGAACTTTCTCAAATTGTTTACATCAGGTAGCAGCCATACTTATACAAGGAATAACCGGTTGGAGCTAACAACTGAGTTTCCATTGCAAGTAGTAGTTGCAGTCCTTTATGACCCAATGGTCGCTTTTCCTTTGGAAAAGTAACAATACAAGAAAACGAGCTAACAACGGCNGAAATTCAAACTGCAAGAAAAGAAAAGGAGATAGGAGGATGAAATATTTACTTTATTGATGAACTTTCTCAAATTGTTTACATCAGGTAGCAGCCATACTTATACAAGGAATAACCGGCTGGAGCTAACAACTCAGCTAACTAAATAACAGAAAATTAACTAACTTGGACAGCAACTAAGTTCTAACTGATTTTAGCTAACTATAACTAATAATAACTAACTTTTCATCTTTTCTTTTGCTTTGTCATTTTCTTATTTCCGTTCCATTTCCATGTTGTCGATTTTGGATTTGATACTCCAACACTCACAGGCACACAATTCTTAATCCAAATCATTGTGATTATTTTAAAATAATTATCAGTTATTGACAAAGGTCAGGACAACACAAATTTATACAGGAATAGGCAAATAAAAGAAGCAACTCATTAAGGAATATTTCTGTGAAAGAGATATGCCACATATGACATATTAATGTCACTCGTGATAGGGTTCAAGCAAATATGGATATTTTCTTGGTCATAAATTTGTAATTTAAAAGTTTGAGTTATTCCTTATCAAGATACAATCAATTTTGGATAAATTCCAAGTACAGGGATAGTTTCACAGGTGGTTTACCATCCCCCTTACAAGTGTGGGCTCCACGCATGTATAAAAAATGGAAAAAAATGCACCCACCCCCTGCATGTGAGTAGCCTATGAAACTACCCACCCACCACTCCTGTAAAAATGCCCTGTACTTGTAGCAAAACCCTTCAATTTTTTATTTTTTAGAAGTGTTACTGCAATTATTCCACCATAGCTTATAGAGAAAGTTACGAATAGACTACTTGATTGATGGCACAAACAACTGGAACATTCATATCAAATAATGCAGAGTAAATGACATCCTTTAGCTGTCTCGTAGAACATTTTGCAGTCTCAGTATCTGAAAAATAACAATAACAGAGACAAATAAATGTCACTACATGTAAAGTTTATATAACTGATCGATCAAATCGTCAAGAGAATTGGCGGAAAGTAAAAGGACACAAAAGTTCAGTTGAGATTTGGAATTTTTGTTTCTTATATTTTTTGAAAATTTATTAACAAAAATTCTTGCTTATTTCTATAACTTCCACCTTTGAGACACGGATCATTGACTTATACATAGTTGAGAAGAGTAAAAAAGATCCTAGAAACGAAATAAAATAAATGTTTCAAATGTGTTGAAATAAAGAGCCAATAAGTGGAGTCAACATTTTATTTTAACAAAATTTATTATACTGAAAGCATCATAAATTGGTCAATAATTTAGCAATGTACAAAAGTAACATTTGAGAAAATTATGACGGTATACATGAAAGTCAAATTATATGAAGTTGAAGTTAACCATCAGAATGACAAAGTGGTAATGACATAATGATTGGTAGTGTGGATGTTTTCACCTGCATCCTGTATATCACAAGAGTCCAAGTAATTCACAAAGAAATGCAGAAGGAAGGTTAAACTTGCAAGTACTGATGGAATCTAACAAACACAATATTCGAAAATAATTTGTCGATATAGTTCCTCCATCCTCTGTGAGATCTCATTGCCAAATGTGTCACAATCATAAGGTCCATTTACTATATTATTTACTTTATTAGAAGTTCATTAATATAATTCTACATATATGTAACTAAGTCCAACATCTCTTTTCCCCTCTCCTGCTAGAGTTCTAAGGGAGCGATGCAATAGAAAGAGTGAAAATGATAAAGTTAAGGTTGAAGAGGTTATTCAAAAGCAACTCTAACATTGCTAAGGGTGGAGCAATCAACAGTGTTGGTGGAGCCACCGCAAAGGGATGTGGAGTCGCTGGTGGCAAGATCAAATGGGAAGTACGTCCTTGAGGCATGCTTGTTCGAAAAAGAAATTGTAATAGTGACGAAGTGATAATCACAATTAGAGTATCTGCAATTTCCAAATGGCAGGTGTTAAGTTTTTGATGTAATTGGCAAATCTATGAACAAAAGGGACTAGATTTAATGTGGTATAAAAGTCGAGGAGTAAGTTGCAAATATTATAAATTGAGTTGTATTAGGTCTAGGATTCGATAATGGAAAAGAATGAAAAATGGCGGCCCAATTTTGCTAGACCGTCGCCATGACTTTGTTCAAGTGGCAGAAACATAAACATTGTCGCTAGCCTGTCGCCTGACCTTCGCTCGAGCAGTACACCGTCGCTCACCTGTCGTCCAACTTTCGCTCGAGCGACAGGGTTATTTGGAGAATTTTAATTCGCATTTTATAGCTTTTTATCCATCCCATTCATTTCTAAACTTACAATATAAATACTAGATAGCCTTTGAACGTCTTTTCTTAAGGTTAAACATTGAGAAAACACATACTCTCCATATCATCTTCATCAAATAAACTTTCAACCTTCATGCTGTAATTTGTTCTTAGCGGTGAAAACATCAAATCCACAATCCAAATACCAAACTGCTACTTTCTAAACATCTGTCAGAATTTTGAAGATCAAGGGAAGGTGATCGGAGTTCCATCTAGAGATAATTAATAGTGATTTGTTGCTAGTTAATTATTAAGCTTTAATTCCGCATAATCACCTACTTAACCTCCTCTTCCTGTAGTTTCGGTTGATCCTCGTTATTTCAATTGGCATCAGAGCTACATTTCGATTCCTGACCCATAATCTGTGCCTCCATTTTTTTACAGAAGCAACTATGCTTACTGAAATGTTCAAATAAGAGCATTCCTTAAAGAGTTGGATGTGCGTATTTGGATCAGTGTACAAAACAATTGAACTGGACTTTCATCCATTGTTGCTGGTGTTGTTACACCCATTGACATTTTTTTTGGACCAAAATTCAAGTTGCTGATTGCAACTAGAATAATAAATGGATTCATGATTTATTTATGGCTGTGTCGACATAGGAGTTTAAAAGAGTGTCGATGTGTAAAACTACCAACGAAGTTGGGGATATCTTAGAGATCACACACGAGGCTACCAAAACTGTTAAGAACTCCAAACTGCAAATGTTAACCTCTAGTTTGAAAAAATCAGAATGAAGGACGATGAATCGTTCGATGAATTCTATATGAAGCTTAATGATCTAGTAAACTCGAGTTTCAACCTAGGTGAGAAGATCCCTGAGTCTACGATAGTTCGAAAAGTTCATAGATCCCTACCTGAAAGGTTTAGACTTAAGAT
>CAIGRK010284491.1:0-10039 GCA_903798315.1 Fraxinus greggii | reverse complement strand
GAAGGGTACCCGTAATCATAAAATTGATCAAAATTTGACACATCTAATATTAAATGATTCGCAAAATCACAATTATAAACATATGTGAAGTGAAGTGAAATTACGCGTATTACCCATTTTAAAATAAAAATTCACATAGGACATTCCAACATTTTTTATACTATTATTACTGCATTTTACCAAGTAAAAACCAAAAACAATAAACAATTATATATTAAATGATTTACCATTTTTCTGCTATATATTCAATGATTCACCATTTTTTTTCCCTAATCGTGCACGATGCCAAAATCAGAAATTTTATATATAACTTCATATGAAATTTGAAATTCACATATCATATTTGACGAACACAAAGACATTACACAATCAACGTTGCAGTAATTTTGAATTGGGGTAACATAACTCAAAACCAAAGTCAGAAACTAGAAATATACATCTCCTAGTTGACATTACACAGCCATACAGAAGGACTACGTAATTGAATTGGTACGTTTTGTCTATTCTACTTTTTTAATTTTGTATTGAGTTTGGAGAGAGAGAGAGAGAGAGAGAGAGAGAGAGAGAGTAAATGAAAGGATTAATCTTAGAAAATTCTAAAAAATATTAAGTTGCGTAAGAGTGTTTGGGTTCTAAACTTGGGATATAGTAGTTCTTAAAATATTTAACAAATTGCACAGTATTTTATGAATTATTAACGTAACATAGTATAGTTTGAAATTTTATTTTTTAATGATATAAATACGATTTTTTTCGTTATTTAAAATTCCTTTTTCCTAAATTCATGTTTAACCATATTTTCTTCCAACAAAATAATTTTACACGTAAATAATTTTTTCCTAATTTTTAATCACATGTCTCAATATATATATATACACACACATACAAATTTGCCCCATTATGGCCCAAATTCTTTAAAACTCGTTTTTCTCAAACTCATTTTTAATCACTCTTTATCGAACCTACATTTTTTATCAACTTTCAATGATACATTTCATCAATTTTTATCAAATTCTACTAAAAACTTATTTTTATCCAAAACAAACAGTGGCAAAAATCTACTGTCAAAAGATGAGCTCAAATTGGGATCTTCTTTAACTCAATCACTAAATTTATAATTTTATTGCAGTTACATCCTTGAGTACATATCCTGTTAACATAAAATTACACAGTTAACGGTTATATCAAATGTAGATCATATCTAGGAAGTGTTTACAAACGATTTTAAATTATAAACAAATAAAAGTGAGTTCCTTGAAATATGCCGATGAAAAGGGATTCGAGTGTTTATACTAAACATGAGCCTAGCATAGAGTAGGTAGATCTAATTATATGTACACATGACGTGCGCTTCAATTTTGAGATTGAAACGCTCTTCAAAAGTTGCCGAAAACTTAAAAGCCACTTGATAAGAAAACAAACAAGATGTAATACTTTCCTTTACTCGAATATCCACTAGTTAATATAACGAGCGGGAATAAGGGGAAGCATGCACATTCACCATTATTCAACCAACCTTAGTTTGTTAGCATCGTGGATTAAAAGGACAGCCGAGCTAGAACACGATATTTGTCCAGTACGGATCATGTAGCAGAAGGATCAACCATGCTTCCCCTCAAATCCGATCATTCCCCACACCCTCCAATATAAACCGTGTTCCTTTCGTTGTGAATATGATATCAAAGCTTTCCCATTTCTGTGCCAAAGGTTTGCTATCATTTCGTCTTCCAAATATATGCACAACTCTAGGACACTATCAAGCATGTATAGAAAATGATATCAAAGCTGATCTCATTGCCAAATCCGTTCAGTATAGAGGCATAGGTGATCATTAGGTGGGGATGACCAGTAGAGTTTCACTCAAGTTGCTTTCAGTAGTCACTACTTTCATTAACACACATCTCAATAGCCATAATTCAAATCACAGAAATTAGTCAAAACACCAGAACAGTCCTTACAACTAATGAATGTTTGCAGAAATTGTACTTATAAGCAGTTAAATGTGTGGTAAAATAATTATCACGTAAGATAAAATTTAAGTAACTTTTAATCCCTCACAACTCAAACTCTGAACCTATAGCTCTACAAAATAATCTTGAATGTCATCCAATCTACGTGCCATCTTCTATCAAATTAAACTAAAGTGAAGAATCGCAGAACAAGATTTATGAACTCACAGAATAGCAACATGCTCCAGTTCAATAGTCGCCGTGTTCATTTTCCCATAGTCTTTAAATTGGCGGTCAAATTGCTTAACAAAGGTTCGTGTATAAACAATTGGCTAATCTTCCAAATTGAAGATGTGTCTAAACAATTGGAAATGAGAAAGAAAACGACGGAAGTCATCTAAAGAAGGGTTTCAACAACATACACGATAATTTTGATGTATCCACTATCAAGTACATTAAATCATAACAGCCAATAGATTATTCCATCCTGATATGAACTTAATAATCCTCAGATATCACCTGCATCAACATTTTCAGCAAAACATTATGCAGACCGCAGCAAATAATTACATCCTTACAGTATACAACTTCGTGTCAACTTATTTTTCGGCCACTTATTCCTAAAGATTTATGTCCTTTGGAATTCCAATAGTTGGTAAAAGATACTGATTGAGTAAAACTATCAGTTGATTAGAAAGTCAGGCAATGTAGCTCAAATGTAAAAGAAAGTATCATAAAAGGGAGAGTTGATTAACAGAGGTTGCATTGGGCAAACTGAAATCCATCCATTGTTGTCAGTATCGTGCTACTCTTCACCAAATTTGAATTAAACACCTCAAGTTGTTAACCGAGCTGCATGAATAACAAAATAATTACTAGAGGATATAAGAATATTCCAACAAGAATTACACAAAAAGTTCTTTTTGACATGAAAGTCAGGAGTCTTGATTTCTCATACCTCAAAAATGAAAGGGTTTATTTCACTTCTAGGGTCTAGCTCGTATGATTACGACTCGGTTTAAATCTTCATATTCGCCATCAGGGATTTACACATGATCTGGAAATGCCAACCAATTGTCGATCCAAAAAATTTGTAGACTAATGGAATTAATCCTGAACTATTGCTGTCTTTGAGGGTTAAAATCCATGATGTAATAACTATAACAGAGACAGAGAAACTGTTAAATCCTCAAAGTGACATTGTCAGGGTTCTTTGCCTGAATCTTCAATTTGTGGGTAGGAAATGTCGAACAAAACTGGTCAGTTTCATAATATGGCCTTAGGATAATCCAATTTCATGACTTCAATATACTAGTTTTTGTGTTCCCCAATTTCTGTCAACAACCTAAGCTTGATACATCTTTCACATGAGTGACAGGCTAAAGTTCTTCATGCTAGCTGCTTGCCTGCACCCTATAATCATTGAGTCGGCCCTTGGTAGAAAATTTTGGAATCACACTTAGATATTCCGCACAATTTGTATCTTTTGACAAAATATCTATAACTAAAGATGCTATGGATGCATCTGGCAAAATATTTCTCTCTTCCATTTTGTGAAGAAGTCCAACCATTTTTGGTGCGTCATTACAATTGCAAAATCCTTGCATGAGGGTGTCAAACGTGACAAGATCTGGTGCACAACCTTTCTCTTCCATCTCCATAAACAAATTATATGCCCCTTCCATTTTTCCATTTTTACAAAATCCGTGAATCATGATGTTATATGTAACTGTTGTTGGTACCAAACTCTTACGGGACCTCTCAAATAGCTCAGTAGCGGAATCGAGCTTTCCCGCTTTACACAATCCATCAAGGACACAACTGTAGGTTTCAATATCAAGAACAAAACCAGATCTTTCCAAAGTGTAAAACAGATCCATTGCCCGTGCAAGGCAATTATTTTTGAAAAATCCATCTAATAATATATTACAGGTAGTACAATCCGGAGTCACTTCATAGACTTTCATCTTTGAAAAAAGTCCCCGTGCAACCTCAACTTTACCTACTTGAAGTAAACCAATCAACATGGTATTGAATGTAATTATTGTTGGCTTGTATTCTTCACAAATCATTTGTTTGAAAAGCCTCATGGCCTCCTCCAGTTTTTGACACTTGCAATACCCATTAATTAACACATTGTAGCATACAACATCTCTCTTATGGCCTTTAGCCTCCATGATAGCAAACAACTCCCTTGCATCATCAATCTTATTCTCCAAGCAGTATCCGTTTAGCAACGTGTTATATGTAAAGGAATCGGGCTCTTCACCCCTCTGAATCATCAAGTTCAACAAACCACTCGCTGCATTGGTCTTCCCGTCCTTACAAAGAGCCTGTATCAAAACATTAAACAATATCGTGTTAGGACGAATGCCTTGATCCACCATTTCAATAAAGAATCGCTTTGCCTCCTCCCAGTTACCAACCTCACACAAACCATGAATTAAACCACCATATGTAATCAAGTTTGGCTTAATTCCATTACCCTTCATCTCCAAAAATAGTTTTTTACCCTTGTCTACCAACCCCTCTTTACAAAGGCCATGAATAAGCATGCTATAACAAATTAAATTGGGCTTAAATCTTAAATAAGACCTTCCATTCATGTTCCCTACTTCTTCGTGCAGCCGAAGCGCCACCTGTGCATTACCACTCCTACACAACCCCTTAATCAGAGTCCCCCAAGTCTTGATACTTGGTTGAATACCCAGTTGAATAATTTTATTGAGCAACGCTACTGCATCACTAATCTTGCCTTCCATAAACAACCCATTAATCAATGAAGTAAAAGTAAAAATATCAGGACTATAACCCCTCTTTAAAATCCCACCTATAACAGCAAAACCAGATGCAGCCTTTTTCAAGCTACAATAACAATTGAGCAAAACATTGAGTGTAATAAGATCAGGCAATAAATCAACTTCAACCATCCTATAGTAGATAAAAATCACATCTTGATAATTCTTGGTTTTGGCAACAGCAGCTAGCAATTTATTAAATGACGAGATAGGAGGCAAAGGTCTCCTTTTGAGCAAGTGATGAAAGGAGGTTAATTCATCATTCGCGTTGGTTCGGGTACGAGATTTGCAGTTCGTTATGCGTGTGGATTTTGATGGGTGTATGAATAGTGACGAAAGCTTACCTCTTTGGGCAGTTCTTGAAAAACCAGCGATTACAGCAGCCATTTCTCATACACAAACCCAGAAGATTTGAACTATTATGCGGACTTTCATAGTTACCCTAAGATTTTTGCACGCGTAGTCGTCCACAATGATTAGAATTTTTTTTCATATTTTAATGCGGACAGCCCGTGACTTGACCAATAAGAAGTCCGAATGGGCTCAGCTTGCAGCTTGGTGGACCCAAGCCAAGGCTCGGTGGAACCAAGCCTAGGCTCAGGCCGAGCCTCATTTTCAGATGATGGTTCGAGCTCGAGCAGGCCAAAATAGCTCGTGTTAAAGGACGGGCTACCTATTTTCCGACCAAACCGTTTACCTTTTTGAGAAACGGAGACCACTTGTGTGATGTGCATGAGCAGGCGCACCGAAAGAAGTGGCGTGTGAGATTGACGCGTCGACATCGGGGTCGATGCATGAGGGCCACACTTGGAGGAACCTGCGTGTGGCGGCGCATGCAACATATTTCGGTGATGGTCTAAAGAGACCTGACAACATCACGGACCCTACAGTGTTGTCGGATTTCATTTTTGCCTTTCGACGTTTGCGTGCCTGTGTCGTTTTGTATTGCCATGGTTGTTGGAAGCTTTAGAACAAATAGTGACAGCTCTAAAGTAGTGAATTCGCACATCTTCTAATTTACGGACCCACAGATATGATTCGCTGGTTATTGTATTCTTTACTTTTTATTATTGCAATTAAGACTATTGTGTAGGGTAGTCATTTACTTTTCGTATTAGAAGTCATTGTGTGGGGTGACATTAGGTTTGATGTTACTGTGTGGGGTAATCATTACCTGTTGCTAGACTTACGAATTATGTATTAATTATTTGCCCTGAATTTTTTGTGAATTTGTTGCAAATTTTTTACTATTTGAATTGCACGTAACATTTGGAAAGTTTATTTGACTATTCTGTCCTGTGTAAATTATGTTGGTACTTTGCTTGTGGTCGTTGTTGGTTGCATTTTGTGTTTTGTACATTTTTTTGGTAAAATGACAACACATTTTGAGTTGTATTTTCCTAATAGAAAAAATGTGATTTTTCAATTTGACAAAATGAAAAAGGCTTTTTTCTTTTTTTTTTTTAATGTTGATGGCAAATATAGGTTTAAGGCAAGTGCGGAAAGTAAGAATTGTTTTAATTGTGGTAAATTTGGACATGATGAAATAGATTATTTTAGAAATGTTAATAAAAGAAAAGATAAGGAGAGTGGCTATCGCATATGCATCCGTGTGTGATCGTTTCTTCATGTATGATCACTTAATTTTGTTGCAATATTTTATGTTACACTTTCAATATGTTGATGTGTTAATTGCATGAATTGACATTGGTTTAACTATTTTGTGTAATGTGTTTGCATGCACAGTGGGTCAAGATCAAAACATACTCTTTTTGTTTTGTGAGTAGTGTGAGAGAGTGCGGTAGTGAGAAGAAAGAGGGGCAGTCATTTTCTCCTTTATCTTTGTGAGCTCGTTTGGTTTGTGAGATTACGTGAGGCAGCCAAGTGAGGGTTATCTTCTTTTGCTTTGTGAGCCTCTTTTATGAGTGTATTGATAACTTTTTTTAGACCCTTATGCAGTGGATTAATTCTTGCCTCAAAATCAGAGCGACTAGGATATGGCTCGAAAAAGCGAATATCACCGTATCTTTCTGCTCCCGAGAATCTACCACTCGAGCTTGTCCAAGATTATCCTTTTCTGCATCCATCCATGTGAGGCTTTAGAAAGCTTGGTGCTCGAGTTAGCCATCTAACCACAATGGAGTAGAATGTGTCAGTTCCTTATTTTGCAAGTTCATATCCCCTCTCAAACTAGTTGAGGATAGAATCCCTACTTTAGCATACGTACGTACCATATACTCTATCCTCCAAGTGATGCGCTTCCATCCATCTCTTTGTCTATGTTCTGTACTGTTTCTAGAGGGTGCCTCATATGAAAGCTCGAAACACTTAAATCACGAAAAAAAAATTGTTTTTGTTGATTCACTTATGAATATCAGGAAATAGACATCAGAGGCTCATCTATTCATGTAGAATACTATAAAATTGTACTTTTTGATTTATACAGACTAAGAATCAGAACATAATTATGGGAAATGTTATGGGTTGTTCGCTTCGTGTTTCAGTTTTTAATTTTGAGTTTTGAATTCATTTTGTGTTTTATGTTTTGAATGTCAATTTTGAGATTACTGAAAACGCGTTCTTTTTATCATTTTGAAAAATTATTTTCAAAAATAAAAAATGAAATTTTGGCTTGCTTTTAGCTAAAAATAGCCAAAATGACTTTTTTGAAGTTTTCCGTTTTCTTTGTAAATTTTAAACTCGTTTTTGAAAATTCGTTTTTGAAAGTAGGCAAGTGGACATGTTTTCAGTATTTTCGAAAATTGAAAATGGTCCAAAAACAGTAAAGAGAACATGCCCTAATTTTTTCATTTCATAAGCCTACTCTTTCACTAGACCCTAGTGGTTTTATTTTTATTACGTAACTTAAATCACACTCTAATAAGGATTTTTTTAATTATTATAACAAAATCCTGCTGCAAGAAGAAAAGCTTAAAACAACCATAGTAAAAATCCATTTGTGAGGACAATCCAAAAACTACCACAAAATACCCAGTTATGAGGCTACCAAAACCATCCCTAATTTTAGTTCTTGGGTTGCATCAATTTCTTTCTAGCTAAAACAAACAATGATATTTACTGGTTTATATACTGCAATAGGATTGTTGTATTGCTAAAATTGACTCTATAATTATAGAGTATGATCAATATGTGTAGGTACTATGCTTCAACAGGGTACGAATATTCAATTTTGTACTCACCTCTTATCTTAGTATTACGCTTGATTCCGACTTTGTTGAGCATACCGTGTTTTTTCCACTTTTTTGACGTACATATTAGAATCTGAACAATTAAATCGCAAGACCATAACAGATTATTGTAGTTCTGTATGCTATAATATTTGTTTTACAGTAAATTGTAATTAAGACTCGAACAACTCGTAAATTGTTTTCCTTACCATACTATTTGATAAGTGTATTTTTACACACTTATTTAATATCTAAATGAGCTTAAATATTAATTAAGTGAGCGAAGTTATACTCACAATTGTGTGATTATTTCTTTTGCAGGACATAAACTCAAATGAAAAGAGAATAAGGTAAAAAAGGAGAGAAAAATGGATCAAATGTGTAGAAAAACATGAAGATAGTGACCAAAGTGCACAAGTTAGAAAGTTGGAGGACCTTGGGTTACAAATTTTGGAGGGTAAAATTGATATAAAGATCAAAAATTGAGGACCAAATTTTACATGATAAAATTTGAGGGGCCTATCGTGCAAATTATGGAGGACTAAGAAGGATAAAAGAAAGAAAAAAAGCCCGTCTCGCACGTAGGCTTAATGTGGTGCTCGCACGAGAAAGGTATTTCCATATACAGAGACCGAAATGGTTATACCGTGCGAGCGCGCCTAGAATGCCCGTGCGCGCCGCCTTTCGGCTTGAATTTTACATGTTTAGGGTAAATTTCGGGACTTTTTTTGTAATTTCACCTGAAACGATTTTTGGCCCTTTAAATACCATTTTTTGTTCAATTTTAGGGCAAGACATATGAGAACATTTCAACGGGAGAAGAGGCAAGAAGAAGGAGAGAATTTCTAGCAAAAATTGGGAGTTTGAAAGGGATATTCAAAAGTTCAATCCATCATATCTCCTAGAATATATTAAAGGGGTTTTCTTCCATTATTTTGAATTGTTCTATTATCTCCTTCATTTTGTAATGAGTTTTCTCTTTATTTCTTTGTTTTGCTTCTATTTTACAATGGGCTAATTGTTTGATTTGGGATTTATGGTGTAACTTGACCTAAGTTTCATTAATGTCAATANCATATGAGAACATTTCAACGGGAGAAGAGGCAAGAAGAAGGAGAGAATTTCTAGCAAAAATTGGGAGTTTGAAAGGGATATTCAAAAGTTCAATCCATCATATCTCCTAGAATATATTAAAGGGGTTTTCTTCCATTATTTTGAATTGTTCTATTATCTCCTTCATTTTGTAATGAGTTTTCTCTTTATTTCTTTGTTTTGCTTCTATTTTACAATGGGCTAATTGTTTGATTTGGGATTTATGGTGTAACTTGACCTAAGTTTCATTAATGTCAATATTCATCATTTAATGTTTTAATTACTATGGTTATTGTGCATTTATTATTGTGCTTAAATTCTCATAATGTATGTGGCCAATAGATGATTGAGTTAGGTGGCTTGTGCAATCATTGAAAGAATGTTGTGCATTCTTAACCAAAAGAATTAATGCCCTAGGTTGTTTTAGGAGATAGAGATATACTCCAAACTCCGTGAACCATTGAGTATTTTCATTACGATTTAATGCGGTTGGTTGGATTTTTATCAACATAGAGATATAATGGGTAAAACCAATCAATTAGGGTTAAATTCGCTCGAATGAGGTAATTAACCAAACTTGGAAAATATGGTCTAACATTTTAACTTGGTAATTTGCATTTCTGGTTTATTCTGATATTAAAGAAATAACGGTTAAGTGACATCGTAAGTCCCAACTCATTTATAATCCGAATTTCCTTCTCTTTCATAATTGCTATTTTAATTGATCTTGAAATTCATTTTTTTCGTCTCACATATAAAATCAAATTGTGTGTTTTCAATTGTTAAAATTGAGTCAACAAATGTGTAAGTAAAAAAATACTCCTCGAGGGATCGATCTTACAAGTCCAATTTATTACTTGAACGCACCCGTGCACTTGCGGTTTATAATTTTAGCGAACAAGTTTTTGGCGTCGTTGCCGGTGAGTGTTTTATTTTAATTACCATCTTAGTTTATTTTAATTTTCACGATTATTAGTTTTTATCATTTTATATAGCTTTTATATCTTTATTG
>CAIGRK010284425.1:0-11389 GCA_903798315.1 Fraxinus greggii | reverse complement strand
TTCTCTCTTTTTTTGATTTTGCGATAGCTAGAGTTGGGGGTTGATTTTAATAGAATAGAAGATTGAGAGAAATTGTGGTATTTTTATTGAATACTATCAACCAAGTATATATAGCCAAGATACAACAAATTGTCTAGTCACAAGCCTAAATACAAGTAACAGAATTACAAAGTTCTAACATATCAAAACTCTATCTGATTTGTTATAACAGTTGAATAGAATCCGATCTTTGATACTTGAAGTATATCTATAGCACGTCTGTTATTATACCCCCTCAAGATGGAGCTCGGGAGGAGAGGCCAATCTTGTCCTTGAGAAGAAGAAATCTAGCTTTGGGAAGTGGTTTTGTTAAAGCATCAGCAAGTTGATCTGCAGAAGAAACGGGTGCAACTTGAAGAGGACCACTTTGAACTTGATCACGAATAAAATGAAAATCAATAGCCACATGTTTCATTTGTGAATGGAAAACTGGATTAGAGCAAAGCTGAGTAGCCCCAATATTATCACAATAAACTATATAATTTGTAGGGAGATGGACATACAGGTCTCGTAACAAAAAACAAATCCAATTAAGCTCGGCTGTTGTTATAGCAACTGAACGGTATTCAGCCTCAGTAAAGAAACGAGCTACGATCTGTTGCTTTTTGGAACTCCAAGAAATAGCATTTCTTCCAAGATAAACAATATAGGCACTAGTAGAAGAAAAATCATCTTGATTGCTAGCCTAGTCAACATCGAAAAAGGCATGTAAGGACAAAGGAGAGTCTTTAAATAGTTGAAGACCTTCATTTATAGTGTCACAAAGATAACAAAGTAACCTCTTAACAAGAGACCAGTGCTCAGTAGTAGGCATGTGCATAAATTGTGATAACTTATTAACTGCAAAGGCGATATCAGGATGAGTAAGAAGGAGATATTGAAGACTCCTAAGTACTTTCCGAAACTCTATATGGTCTAAAAGAGCATTTCCAAACTGCAATGTAAGAGAAGAAGAATTCGTCAGAAGAGGAGTTGTCACTGGTTTAGCAGCAGACATATGAGTTCTTTCAAGAATATCCATTAGATAACGACGTTGAGAAAGCAAACACCACGGTTGTTTGGGACAACCTCAATACCAAGAAAATATGACAACAAACCAAGATCTTTTAAAGAGAAACGAGCAGCCAAAAGATTAACAAACCACTCTACCAAAAAATTATTATCCCATATTATAATTAGGTCGTCAACATAAACAAGTAGATAGAGTATGTGTCCATTTGAGTTAAGAACAAAAAGTAAAGTATCAGCATGAGTGTTCTTAAACCCAGACTTAAGAAGAAAATTGTGAAGTTCTTGATACCAGGCTCTAGGAGCTTGCTTGAGCCCATAAATGGCTTTTGTAAGTTTACAAACATGAGATGGATGATCTTGATCAATAAAACCATGAGGTTGATCCATGTATACAGTTTCAGAGAGGTGTCCTTGCAAGAAAGCATTATTAATATCAAGTTGATGAAGAGACTAGCCACGACTCACAGCTAGACTTAATAGAAGTCGAATAGTGGTGGGTTTAACCATGGGACTGAAAGTATCGTGATAATCCACTCTCGGGAGCTGGTGAAATCCTTGTGCAACCAAGTGAACTTTATACATGTCAATTGAGCCATCTGAGTTGCGTTTGATTCTAAAAATCCATTTGCAGCCAACAATATTATGACTAAGATCAGAAGATACTAATTCCCATGTCCCATTTCGAACTAGAGTATCATACTCTTCTGACATGGCTTGATGCCATTTTGAATCTTCAAGAGCTTGGGTCGGTTGTGGGTTCAATATCAATGGATTTGGATAATTGTGAGTGCAAGTTAAGCTTCTGTATAGGTTTTGAATGTTGGATTTTGCGCGGGTGGTCATTTGGTGAGTCAGTTGGGACATGATGCGGGAGGCTTGTCTTGTGGGTAGTGGATTCAGTATTGGTTGGTTGGGAGGGTTGATTGTAGAAGGTGTAGTGTCGGGGGATATGGTTTTTGTGGTGACAGCTAGTGTTGGAACCTCACAATGGGATGCCTTTGAATGTCCACATTAGATGGTTGCATGAGTGGTGGTGAGGTGTTTACCTGAAGAAATGGCGGAACCCAGGTAGAGATGGTATTAGACTCTGGACGTGGAGATGAGGTAGGCAGAGATTTAAAGGGAAAATAGACTCAATGAACTTAACATGTCTAGAAACATACATTTTTGATGCTGAAGGATGATAACAAAAGTATGAACTTTTGAGTTAGAGAATATCTAAGAAATATGCATGATTTAGAACGAGGCGTGTGTGAGGTGGTGTAGTTAAATGAGAGATACCATGAGTAGCAAGAAAACTACCAAGTGCTATAAATTCACCACCATTATCAGAATAAAGTGTGTTGATGTTAAGATTAAAATGTCTTTCGACAATAGCTTTGAATCTAATAAATACGTCTTTTACTTCAGATTTTTGCTTGAGAGGATAAAACCAAATATATTTAGTAAAATGATCGACAAAAATCACATAATATTTAAAGCCATCATTAGAAGCAATTGGCGAAGTCCAAACATCAGAGAAAAAGGTTTGAAGTGGTTGAGTGGTGAGAAGAGTTGAATTAGAAAATGAAATTTTATGATTTTATTGCAGTGGCACGCATTACTTGAAAAATCAGGAGAAATAGAAGATGATACATCTATGTGATATCTAGAAATGATTTGCTTCAAAATAGGAAAGGCTGGATGTCCCAATTTGTGATGCCACTCAGACGACGGGGTCTTGACACTAGAAAATGCAAACAATGGAGAGGAGACCGGCCACTCATATACACCATCTTTAGTTGAAACCTTCAAAAGTGTTGCTCCCGTCGAAGTTCCTTCACCAAAAAGTAAGAGGGTAAAACCAGTGTGAGTGATAGGAAGACCCATGCCATGTCCAATCATTATGTCATCAAAACCTGTATAAGGAGAGTAAAGAGATAGATTGCTCAAGTCGGAAGTGACATGGTGGGAAGCACCACTGTCCAGAAGCCATGCTGGAGTGTTGGAATTTTTGGTAGCAAAATGAGCTCTTGGTTGCCATTGTGAAGATTGTGTTGCTGCTATATTTGTGTTGGTTGATTGTTTAACTCGGACTACTCGAAATGAAGGACAATGTTTGGCAGTATGTCCCTGGATTATGCAAGTTTGACAATAGCCAAGGTATGGTCATGGAGAAGATCGAAAACCACTATCGGTACCAGTAATTTTTGGTACATGAGGACGAGTACCATAGGTGGGTGACGATCGCCAGCCTGTGTTGTTGTTACCATTGTTTAATGAAGGTTTCCAGCCAATGTTGGAGTGTGAACCATTATTAGTTCCGACTTGTTGGATTAGCAGAGGCAGGAAAGTAGTGTGTATCAGATTTGTTACCTTGCAGAGATGCTTCAAAACTCGGAAGCTTTTCATGAAGTTCATCAAATCCAATTGGATTATCTCTGGCCTGAACTGCACGAACAATTCCGTTGTAAAATAAAATTATTGATGCTCTGATACCATAATAGAATAGAAGATTGAAAGAAATTGTGGTATATTTATTGAATACTATCAACCAAGTATATATATAGCCAAGATACAACAAATTGTCTAGTCACAAGCCTAAATACAAGGAACAGAATTACAAAGTTTATAATATGAAAACTCTATTTGTTTTGTTATAACAGTTGAATAGAATCCGATCTTTGATACTTGAAGTATATCTATAGCACATTTGTTATTAGATTTGTGGTGTATTGAAAGTATAGATGGTGGTGATAGGTTTGGGGATTTTGTTGTTGGGGGTGGTGTGGTAGAGGTGGAAGAAAGTGGATTTTAGCAGGCGTTGGTGGTGATTGTTGATGCAGGCGGTGGTGGTGCATTTGTGGTTGGTGGGAGTTGTAGGTGGACGTGGTGGTTGTTGGAGTTGGAGATGGCGGTGGTAGGTTGGGATTCAGCGATGATGTGTGTGGTGATGGTGAGGCGATGGTAGTGACGATTCAGGCGATGGTGGTAGCGGTGAAGTGGTGCAGTGTCGGTCACTAATGGCAGTGGTGCCGTGGTGGTGCGACCCTCCGTTGGGATGGTAGTAGAGTACGGGTGCGATGAATTGTGACCAATAAAATCGCTAATTTGTAACGAATAAATAATGTGACTGATAAAATATATAATTTGTGATCGATAAATAATGTGATTTAAAAAAAAAATGTGAGATTGCGACTAAATTTGTAGTCCGACTTATAATTTGTTAAGTTGTAACCAATTAATTTGATAATTTGTGATTAGAAATACTTGTGATTAGACTTATAAAATTGTGGTTTGTGATCGAAAAATAATGTGACTTATTAATTTAATAATTTTTTATCAATAAATCAATTATGACCTATAAAATTTGTGATTCGTTATCGAGTAATAATATGTGACCTATTAATTTGATAAATTGTTGTCGATAAAGAAATTATGACATATAAAATTTATGATTTGTGATCGATAAATAATATATGACCAATTAATTTGATAATTCGTGACTGATAAATAAGTTGTGACTTATAAAATTTGTGATTGTAACGTCTGTAATTATAACTAATACATTAATAAAATGTTTTTAATTAATTATTTAATAAAGAAAATTCCTAAACTATTTCCATCAGTTAATTTACCTGCAACAACAAAGTTTTGCCAGGAAGAGCAAATTTTTGTCATGTATTTTCTTTTTTCCTTTTTGATTACTTGTAAAATAGGTTTTATACCTAATAATTTAAATACAATAGTGCAAGTGCATCCACCAAAAAGAGAATTCAGAATCAACCTTAAAAACACAACCAAATACTCTCAAAAAAATTTAAACTAAATTGCTGTTTTAAAAAAAAAAAAAAAAAATTGTGTACTTAGGACAACGGGCAGATCTAAGGCCGTTTGGCAGTGCTTTTGAAAAATCAAAAGCCACTTAAGAATTTGCCTTTGGATATGTTTGATTACTTTTCTGAAAGCATTGTCTATCTAGAAAAGCTTTTATAGGAGTAACCAAGCAGAAGCAAAAGTTGAAGCTTGCCAAATGGGCCTCTAATAGTCTTTTCTCGATAATGACAACTACCGTCCTAAGGTTATAACGCAAATAAATTTACACTGTACAAAGTTGCAGCACCTTTTAATTGACACATTGGAGCTGAGTTCTCGACAACACAGCCTTAGGACTCCGTCCTATATTTTCTCCAATCAATTGCCAGTTTTCAATCCACGGAACTCGTTTCTGCACCTCCATCGTCTTCACTAAAACTAGACGGAATCTCAGCCACAGACCTAGAGCATGTTAACATATGTGCAGTGTTAGCAAAAATATTGCTCCATTTCGAAAGCTAAACAAACGTCATTCCCTGTATCGCATGCACACAATATTTCAGGGCAAAATACAAGATAACAAGTATTAATCTGCATAGAGTAACATATATGTAAAACGTGCAATAGCGCCACATGCCCTTTATTCATTATGGGGACACTCGTGCTTTCTACCAAATGGTGCAATCCAACGTGTTATGTTCACCAACACTAGACTAAAGACCAAGCACTTGATGTATTTGTGAGCGTTGGTGACCCACCAGTGGGAATCTAAAGGTCCTCGCATACCATTTGTGAAAATTGTGCGCTTAGGCCTGTGGTGAAAAAATTAATTCGGTCTCCATGTGAGGGGGAGCGTTGAGCGCTAAAGTCAAATAAATAAATGTCCCTTGGGTTTGTGAAATAGTGTAAAACGTAGTTCTTCAGCTCAATGCTATAATGTTGTTGAAAACATAAATTAAACAATCAGATGTCCCCCCTTTCTAAGAGCTTAGGCTTTCAAATGAAGTGGCTTAACATGGTACAAGAGCATATAAAAATCAAAAAGACTTTAATTCGAGTCTAACCACCATCCAAATATGAAAATTGTCAACGTGTCGGCCTTTGACAAAAAATGAATACGACGTAACATGCGAAGAAGCGTGTTGAAAAAATAATTTAAAATAATTAAATGTTGCCCCCACCCTAACAGCCTAAGGTTTTTACCGAATGCACTGCTGGCTCAATGATATTGATATAGGCAACAACAAACACATTTCATGCCCTGGCTTCCCTTTCATTACTTCTTTCACGATGATAGAAACGTGTCCGCGTCAGTCGAAGTGTTAGTACTATTTATAGGGACATAATTAGATTTATACACGTGTAGGATTAAACACATTTAGATATCAGTTGAGGCTTGGAGAAGGGACTAATCAGGGACAGAATTCAGGCACATAAAAATCTTAAGATGCAAATATACTCCTAAAATCCTCAAAATCCAGCAGCCAAATTAAGGGAGCGTATTAGTTCAAACCTTGGGAGTTGATATGTGCATGGATGGGTATCTATCACGCACAGTTTCTTCCTATTCAGTTGCTGAGAAAATCCATCTCTAACTTTTTTTGAATTCTGTGTATACGAAAAAAATGTTAAACCAGATTAAAAAGAACAGTACCCCTGCAAAAAAATAAAAGCATTGACAGGAGCACAAAACTTACACTCATTCCATTCTTCGGGGGAATTTTAACACCATTCAGCTCAGAAATTTCATTCTTTATTCTCTCCCTGTAAACTTTGGCATCCTATACCATTGTCAAAGAACAAAGCATCAGCAGAAGAGCCAAAAACTGCACAACAATTGGCAGGAATACGCAAGTTGAGTTTAAACCTTTATTGCTGTTGGCATTCCTTTGTCATCAGAATTGTGATATTCGTTTCCCTTAATGGTAAAATTTGATGGCGTGTATGCAATGTTTCCTCCACAAGAAACCTTTTGGCCTACGTCATTATACTTATGGAACAAGGGCTCAGTCCATTCCCCTCTCACTTTCCCACCACAGGTTTGTAGATGAGGATGGCTAGAAACAGATTCCATTCTCATCACTTCAATACTATGTTGGGGCCTCTTTCGATAACTGTCTCTACTTCCATAGTCTGGCATATGTCTTCTAAAAGCTTCAGGAAAATGCACTGGCGAATTAATCCTAGGATCCAACGTATTAGTCTCCATCTTCAACTTCTGCAGGAGGTAACTTCCAGAAATTTCAGACTCGCGCATCATTCTAAAATTTGTTCCATCCATGCCAGTATCACAAGAGCCGGTGTAATTGTATTCATATCCCTGTTGAGCATTTAAATGAAAGAAAACAAAACAAATCATATAAAATAAAATCGCTGACATTTTCTAATTGAGTTAAAGATTGTGTCCACTACAAAACTTGCCTCGCTGAAATTAGGATACTTCTGGATTTTTGGACCATCAAGAGTGGACTGAAGAACTAGTTCTCCAGCATAATAAGGTTCTGGCGAGTATCCACATTAGAAACAAGTAATATTCAGGAAAACCGGATGAATAATTTCAAGAGAAAAAGGATTGGATGGATGTTTTTTGAAGCACCTAGATGTAAAGAGAAATGATGAGTACATAAAATATTTTCTACGTGCAAATATTCCGAATAACTCAAAGGGACATAGGATATACTTGGAAAATCTATTATGTTAATTGAAACAGAGCGCAAAAATTCTTAAATCAGAGAATGATAGCAATTAAGAGCTACAAACAATTAAACCCCTGTTTGGTGTAGATTTTTATTAGATTTTGATAGAAGTTGATAAAATTTGTAGTTGAAAAGTTGTGGATCCCATGAAATATATAGATAAAATTAATTTTTGACTTTGATTTGGAATTTTTAGTAGATTTTAATATACACCAAACAGGAGCTAAGGTAAAATGGCGAAAGCTCTGTGTCACAGACTGAGACCTAAGAATAGAATCAGTGTTGGTGCTCAAAATTTGTTTTTGGACATTAAGAAAGTAAAATTACCCAACAATAAGCAATTATAAGATGAATGCAGAAACTAAAACGCAAACACTCACACAGTGGAAAAAGTTACGTGATGACACATAAGCTCTGAAAATAGAGAAGCATAATCCATGCCAAGCAAGAAATCATTCACGCGTAGATTTTTTTACTACATTGGAAACTTTTTAGCAGGAGAAGTAATTTTCCTTGGAGCTCCTGTTTAGTAACTTCCAATGAACATTGCTTATGTATTGCAGCCTACTGGTTGCTGCATACACACATTATCAGTCATCTGATTTTCTAAACATGTTATGCATTCAATACAATAATTATCAATAATTTATCAATAAATTTTGCTGAACTCCCATAAAAATATGAACTCCAGATGCTTCTCTAAACACAAGAAATCCATCTTCTCACTAGCAATTGCGTTACGTACTGGCTATATTTTCCATCTTGTGTGCTTATTTTCATTGTCTTCCATAACAAATATATAGCATTAGAGGTGCAAAAATCAAGTAACCTCTAAGACCTCTCCTTGAATTACAAAATTTGAATTGAACAAGGCACCACACTACATAAAGCAAATGGAGATAAACAAACCAATATAAATATTCAAGCACAGACAAACTTGTGTGAGTTCATAAAGATAGAACAGCATGATGTAAAGGGTAGAAAAGCATTTACCATTATCTGGTTCCTGCTCTGACGACTCAAATGCACCAGGGGGAAGTGGATCAAATTCAATACAAAGTGGTGGACCATCTACCCGGTAATGACTTCCCAGCTGCTTTTTTACAGCAATAATAGCAGCGTTTTCAGCGTGACCTATCACTTTTAAATAACCTGACGGGCCAGACCTAACTTTAACATCCTTTGGACCAGACCTAACTTCAACATCCTTCGTATCCACAGGAAACTTTGGTGTTAGGTACTTCGAGCTTGCCACATCAAAGAAGTCACCATTATGATGGGAAGACATATTCCGTAATGATGAACTACCTCCTGATGATGCATCATTTATACGATTATAGTTACTGGTATAGTGATTACCAGGCTCATACCTCAGGTCAGCAGCAGAATATTCTTGGCCGGCGAACCTTTCACTTTCAACTTCCTTGGTGTCAAAATTCCTATCTTCTCCCGGTTTAGTGCTACCTAAGGAGTCTTGCTTAAATCCACTGCCACCATCCTGTATAATCCCACTAGAACGATCTTGTTTCCCGATTGCAGACGGTTCCCCATTCAATAATCTCTTGTCCTTCAACCTTCTGTGGCAAAACCATCCAGAAATTTGCTTTTCTGTCAGTCCTATTGACTCTGCAAATTGCGATTTCATCGACTCTGTAGGATATTTGTGTTCTGGGAAAAGGACAAGTTCTTCTTAACAATTGGGTATGAGGATAATACATTAATGAGACAGCGTATGGCAAGGCATGACATACAAGAAGAGAAAGTTTACCATCATAAAAATTTTCCAAAGCATCAACCTGAGCACGTGTCTTCACTGTCCTTTTCTTGCTTTTCTCGGCAAGAGCTTTATCATCTTCTGAATGCACCTCACATGTTTCTAAATGATTAACAGGAAACAAACATATAATATCTGAGAATATCAGCTAAACATACATTAAAGTAATCGTGCACAAGGACGTCCAACATAAGTCTAAATGGTTTCTGAGTTGAACTTATGATATACACCAGCACTGGGTCCAGTGCCCCTTTCTCATGCTCAAATAAACAATTAAAAACCTTAATTCAAGAACTTGGACCCATGTTAACCTAGATTGCAAGAATTAAGATAAAAAAAAAAAATGGCATTCTTGTATCAAGGAGGAAACTTAAATTTAAAGTTCCATTTTTCTATTTTCAAGAAGAAATAATACAGAAAAGTTTATAAAGATGCATAGAAGAGACCTTAAGCCCTTGTTTGTCTACTATTAATCTAAAACATTGTTTGCTACAGTAAGATTTTCCACTACACATTCACCCAATAAAATATTTTACACACAAACCAATAAAGTTACTTTACATTTCAACCACACATTCTCCAAAAAATACTATTCATTACTACATTTTTCTCCCATTAATGGGAGACAAACAAGCGCTAAATGTGTACATAATTGTCAACAGTATTACTTTTCCAGGTTCAGATATGCATAAATACCTTTCAAAATAATATAATACTTATGTTGTTATATAACATTTGGAAATCATTCCCTTGGAACTGTAGCACATTTCACGTTTTTAAAAGTACATAAATGTATTTCAAAGTAAACAAGGGCATCTCTAAATGTCCATGTGTCTTTGCTATTTCATATTCTTCGCATTGTATCTCTTAACTTCAAAGGTAATACGGTGCATATCATCATAATGCAACTCGAATCAGCTCATCAAATCAATAGAGGACACATTCTTCACATTGTATCTCTTAGCTTCAAAAGGTAATACGGTGCATATCATTATTATGTGACCCAAAATCCGCTCATCAAATCAATAGATGACACTTATTGTCAACGAAATCATGGTATATATTTCAAGAACTTCAAATAAGTTTTTCGCCAAAAAATTTAATATTCAGAGCCTTAACTTATATCAATCAGCACTTTCAAAAACTTGTAAAATGGCAGTGTCTCCTAAGTCATTAGAGATTTAGAAATCAAATGCATCTGATCTTCCATGTGCCCACGATGCAAGATACCAAAAATTAATAAGAAAAATAATCCTCCAAGAATTAAGTTACAGCAATGTGGAGATCTCAAATATTTTGCAAGTCATATGAGATCAAAGAACCGCAAATTACAATATGCATTTGAAAGGATAAAGCAAGAATATTTTTCAAACCACAAAGAAAGGTCCAACTGCAGAACCCAAAAGTATAACTTTTTTAACGGTTGTTCCTGGTGCCTCAAACATTGTACTTTGCCCTCAATTACCAGCTGCTTCAATGGCCGTTCTTAGACACCCTCTCATTAGAAATTTTAAAAGCCAAATTTTCACGCGTTGAGTGTGTATGTTTGTGTAAAATTATAGGGAGGACCCAATATTTAAGATTGACAAATATAAACGAAAACCCAGAAATTAAAACCAAGCCCAGGCAAGCTTCTCCCAAAATGCAATGAAAACTGTCAGATTAAACCAAAAACCCCCAAATCGGGGATTTCCAAAGAAACCCGTCACGGCATCGAACATTCGAAATCAAAATACACATACAGATTTATATCAATCATGATCCGAAACTAGATGAACTGAAATTCTAAAAAAAAAAAAATTAAAAATCCGCACCTTCTTCCATGAGTCTTTTGTTGGATTTTCCCCCGAAATTAATTTACTTCTCCCCTACTTACTCGTTGCTTCTCTATTGACCCATCAACATTTCATTGAACGGGGAATTCAAGAAACAACAGAGATAAAGAAAGAAACAAAGAAGTTTTATGGGTTACATGAGAATTTTAGTCCGAGTACAAGACTGGTCACAAGGGAGAAAAGGATTTATTGTTTTCTTGTCGGAAAATAAAGTTAGGAGGAGGAAAACCAAAAGTTCT
>CAIGRK010284397.1:0-14060 GCA_903798315.1 Fraxinus greggii | reverse complement strand
TAGTTGATTTAATTCTTGTTAATATTATCGTTTTGATTAAGGTCGTAGTAAATTGAAATTAAATTAAATAAATCTCTGTGGGGACGATACTCGGACTCAAAAAGTCAACTTTATTACTTGTCGACGATCCATACACTTACGAGAGTTCATATTCGAAATATATTTTCGCGTGACAAGAAGTACCCATCCTTGAACTCTTGATATTATATGGGCTTAATTAAAAATAATTTGTGCCATATTAATCTTATATTCTCCCACTCACATGACACTTCATTGATACACTGATAATAAATAAAACATATTGCGCACATTGTGGCGTAAATGATTTTTTTTTTATTGATTTACCTTGAGTTATCAATAATGACGTCCAATAACCCTCATTATTACATGTTATTAAGCCACTATTTGGTCGGGGTTAAAGTCAAATTTATAGTATATTTTGATAAAAGTTTATAAAATTTGCGATTAAAAAGTTTTTAATCCCATGAAATATATTTTTAAAACTAATTGTTCATTTTGACTTGGATTGAAATCACCAAATAGAGGCTAAATGTCTTTGATGCCAATTCTTTTGTTAATTGATCAGCTACAACTACCATAAGCCTGATGCTAGTATGCTTTATGGACACTACAAAAAGTCCATAAAGTGGTCTATAAAAAGGACCATTTACACAATATTAAAAATGTTTGAAGTCAAAGGTGGCTAAAGGAAAAAAAAGTTTCCGCCTAAAAAATCTGCTCCTAATCAAGGCAGAAATTAGGGCCCCACTCTTGAAAATCTTACCATTCTTCAATTGAAGTGCTCTTTCCGACCGGAAATCTATCGAAATCTTTCTTCTTTCAAAGAGAGAACGTACCCATAACACACCCAAAACCCCCCAAAAAGTAGTAAACCTTGCGAAAATTCTGGTAAAGTTTTATTGTTGGCATTAAAAAATAATTTCTATTTTTACGGTCTACCGATGTAATCTTGGATATTTTTGATACTTGTCCTGCATTCGGACAACAAAAATTTTTAAGTTTGGGCACACATTAAACTTCCAACAATAGATGCTTAAGGTTGAATTTATCTGCCTTCTGAATCAGAAGTACACTATCTGAACATTTATCCAAATCTCTCTAAAAGTCGTAGTAATACATGCCTTTTGAGACAAACATTACAATCCTTATGACCTATCTCGACATATTTCAATTCCTGTCATATAGGTTGCATCTCCTATGTCATTTATTTCAAAGTTATCCGAGAGAAAATATTCGATTTCATGTAACAAACCAATATCATTAGCATCAAGCAAAATGTCATTAAAAAAATATAAACTTGTTCCCATGAACTTCATGCATATACACCGATCAACAATATTTTTCTTAATACCCATGGAAGTTATTGTAATATTGAAATTGAGATACCATTCACAAGAAGTTTGTTTTAAGTTAGTATATAAACTTCGAACTCTATAGCAAATAAACCATATAATCATTATTTACTAATTTCTCAATTCAATAAACCTCTATTCTCCCCTTGGATATTCACCAAGCGCTTATGCCACAAGAAAGAACATTTTTCGACAACTAAACTTCGTTTAATTGAAACATAAATATACAAAGTCATTAACGATTCATAAAAACATTGATCAAGGTTACACTTGTATAAACTATTATATAATGTTAATATTACATATGCAACCGAGTTGAAATATGCTGATTGCATTGCCTTCGTTGTAAATTCTCGATTCGAGGTTCACAATTCTTCAATATTATGATTATTTTCAGTACGATGTTCACTGCAACTTGTTAAGGAATAAAATCACACATCGAATAAAGATGTAAATATAAACCAACTTATAAATGATTGGGTTAGTCCTCTTAATACGGTTGACATTTTAAGATGGAACCCAAATCTTAACATGGTATCAGAGCCCATTAAACTCTAACGAGTAATTCAATGCGGTTAAGACTCCAAAAGTGAGCANTGATCAAGGTTACACTTGTATAAACTATTATATAATGTTAATATTACATATGCAACCGAGTTGAAATATGCTGATTGCATTGCCTTCGTTGTAAATTCTCGATTCGAGGTTCACAATTCTTCAATATTATGATTATTTTCAGTACGATGTTCACTGCAACTTGTTAAGGAATAAAATCACACATCGAATAAAGATGTAAATATAAACCAACTTATAAATGATTGGGTTAGTCCTCTTAATACGGTTGACATTTTAAGATGGAACCCAAATCTTAACATGGTATCAGAGCCCATTAAACTCTAACGAGTAATTCAATGCGGTTAAGACTCCAAAAGTGAGCATACAGATTTCAAGATTGGTCTGCTCGAATGAGTCACCATCTTACGGAGACATGTTAAGTAATAGAATCTCACATCGAATAAAGATGTAAACATAAATCAATTTATAAAGGATTTGGTTACTCTTCTAAATAAGGTTGACCTTTTAAGATGGAACCCCAAACTTTAATGCAACTACTTGACCATGAGCCCAGACAAAATTGCTCTAGTGCCAATATAGTGGTGCTGGGGAAATTATATCTAGTAGAAAAAACGAGAAAAGCTTAAAAATCTAAGCAAACAACTGAATGCACTTAACAAGCATCCCTATCTCTTTTCTTACGCATACAAAAGACGAGTATGAAATGAAAAAAAAAAAAACAATCGATTCCATTTTCTTTAAGTGGTTTGGTTTAAAAATTTATTACAAATCGTCCAAATTGAATCGTGTCCACTTCTAGTACCAATTACAATGATAAAACTAATAATACTAAAAGCATAGTAATACAAAGTACAGGAACAAAGAACATTCCCGAAAATATGTTATTATGAGGATACTTGCGAATATAGAAAGTTAATTTGCAATCGATTGACATTTGACAAGAATTTAGAAAAAGAACTCTATTTCTATTTATTTAATTTTTAATCAAACAAAAGGGACCGCAATAAGCCAAAGTGAAATTTTACTGTTAGTCCATAAGCTTCTGCCAAAATATGAAATAACCCTTATTAACAAACAACATAATTAAATAAAAAAATACTGGTCTATGTTTTGGATTGCATGAGTGGTACCACATCATAAGAGTAATCTTGGCCAAATAGGCACACTTTTTATCGATAAGATTTTTGTAAAAAATTTGAATCAAGTGTCAAAGTTTAGCAATAAAGGTAAAAGGTCTTTCCGATAGTTTTCAAGAGATTGAGGTGTTGTTTCCGTAAGAACGAAAATTCGTTCTATTTTTTAATACATTTACATGAGACCTTGAAAGCTAGAGGAAACAAAATTGTCTTAAGAACAAGTGTGTATCTTAAATTTATTTCTTTAGTGAAGATTTGACGTGTGATAAAGAGAGACTATATAGATCATCTAGGTAAAGTGAACATGTTATGGTTTCAGCCAGCAAAATGATCCCGATGTTTAGTATCACTTTCATAGACTGATTCTATTCCATTTTGTCAAGATTTAATGATGTGTATATTGAAATATTCAAATTTCAAACTATAATTCTTGGTTTGCAAGATATCAATCTCCTTTCTTATGTTTGAAGATATATAATCAGCATTCAAGTACTATTGTTCAATGCACCAACTGACAAACTGGGCTCATCGCTTTTAAGAGTGGTTTTATGAATGAATAATACCATTAAGAATTGGTGTTGTATAGCATTACTCTTGACGTATACCCTAATCAGTTTACTGAAAGCGACGAGATTGATAAATTACAAATATACCAAAGAGGAGCTGAATAATCTACTATGACTGTATCCTGATTTTTAACTTTGTTCATTTAGCTTCGTATTTGCAGTTTATACTCCAATTTTTAATTTTCGAAAGAAATAAAGGATTTTATTTGATAGTGTTGACCTTGGTTTTCAGTTGGGCAGCATGACCAACAGATCTCGATTCCACTCACGTTTGCATGTAAGGCTTTTGTACACTTGGATAAATCGTTAGGCTTGGAAAGTAGGGTGCCTAGTCGAGGTGCTTCCTTAGCTCCAGGAAGGCCACTTTACATTCCTCCATCTATTGAAACATCTTTCCTTTTTTCAGGACTTTGAAGAAGGGAATATAGTTCTTGGTAGCTTTTGAGACGTACGATTCAGGATTGCCACCCGCACTGCTCACCGCTTGGATTTTTAAGGTAATCTCATCTCCACTAAAGCCTATATCTGTTTAGGGTTGGCCTCATACCTTTCTGGTTGACCATATAGCCTAGAAATTTTCTAGAGACAACATCGAGGTGGACTTAAGGAGGTTCATTCTCATCTTATACTTCCTTATAATTTGGACAGTCTCTCCTAAGTGTTTGACTTGATCCTTAAGACTTTTTACCAGCATATCATCCACATACACTTCCATTGTCTTATTGATTAACTTGACGAATATTTTGCTAACTAGCCTTTGATAGGTGGCTTTTACATTTCTCAACCTAAAGGATATCACCTTATAACAGTAGAAGACTCCATTTATGATAAAGATGTGTTTTCCTCATTTAGAGTGTACATAGGGATTTGATTATGACATGAATAAGTATCTATGAGGTTGAGTAGATCATATCCCACTGTTTGCACCTACTAGTTGGTCGATCTAGGGCAAAGGGAAGTTGTCCTTGGGTCATGCTTTATTTAAGTTGGAGAAGTCTATACCAGCCTACACTCGTCGTTGTGTTTCAATACAAGGAAAATGTGAGTGACCCATTTAAGATAATCGACCTCTCTAATAAAGTCATTGGCTACTAACTTGTTGACCTTTTCCTTTAGTGCATCATACTAGCTCGGGGTTGATGGGCCTCCGCTTTTGCCTATGGGAATCAAATTTTGGGTCAATCTTGAGGGAGTAACAACTATTTTTTGAATCAATGCCAACAATGTTTTCGTGCCTCCATGTCAACACATTGAAGTTTTTGCATAAAAACTCTTTGAGGGCAGCCTTTATCTCTGTTGACATGTTTTTTCCAATTAGGAGAAACTTTGTGAGGTTTTTGGGGTCCACTGGGAACTTTTTCAAATTTTCGACTAGGATTGTTCCGGGTTGATAGGCCTCCACTTTTGCCTATGGGGGCCGAATTTAAGGTCAATCTTGAGGGAATGAAAACTTTTTTTGGATCAATGCCTACAATGTTTTCGTGCCTCCATGTAAGGCATTGACGTTTTTGCGCAAAATTTTTTGAGGGCAGCCTTTACCATTTTCTAAAGGTTTTTTTATTTTTCAATTGGGTGAACATTCGTGAGGTTTTTGGGATTCATTTGCAAGCTTTCAAGCCTTTCAGCCGGAACTGTTGTGAATCGAACTCAGTAATGAGAGGTTCCAATTCATCACATATAATCCCTTATTTAGGGGTATTTCTAGCTACTGCACTTCTTTAGGGGCTCGACTATGTCTTCCTCTTTAGATGGAGGATCTGCTATTTCAACATCTTTCCTTTCTTCAACGATTTCGATTATCTCTATATCAACCATCATCATATTGATTTTGCGGTTGTCTGCCTTTTGTTGGGAGTTCATGTAATATTTTCTAGCATCAGTTTTTACCTTTTATGGTGGAAATCCCATTATTCGTAGGAAATTTCATACATAGATGGCGTGCGGAGATGACAGCCCATAATACTTTCGAGGCTGGCCTTCTCAACACTCCATGATAGGCTAACTCGTTGTCTACCTCTAAGAATGCCATAATGTGGTGTGCCACTACGGGCTCTATTCCTACTTCAATGGTCAATAGTCATTTTATCTTTTGGGGTGATGTTATCACATGTGAACCCAAATAATGGGAATGAGTGAGTGGTTGACAAGAATTTAGTTAAAAAAGGGATAGTACACTCTTTTGGAATTGTAGTTACGGTAATACTAGCATGCTCTTTAGCTCATTATGGGATACTAATGTTCTCATAATTAAGGCATCATAATGGGGATGGTGCACTTCTTTGGTGTCTTATTCGGTGAAGGTAATTGGCTCCACTGTTCTTGATCTAGGGATCAGTTGTTGTCTATTTAGATAGTCATTTGGGGCCTTTCACCTCTCATGCATAGTTCATTTGTGCGTTTTTGGATTGCCCACCATCTTACACGCCTCCCAAAATTGTATCTATCTTCAGGATAAATGCATTATCAACATCCATCGAGGGATCTCTCATTTGCCTTTGCCCATTTTTGAGCCTAGGTTTTCCTTCATTTTCTAACATTTGTCTCTCTAGGGTCTACCTCACTTCTTCTTGCCTATGCTGTAGATAATCTCCTCTTCTAGTTGAATGTGGCTTATTCTTCTCCATGGTGTTTTCCATGTTATGATAATCATTGCTGCTATGGCCATATGCTCGATTAAATTTACAATAGGACCTTGAGTCCTTAGGAGCCTATTGAGGCCTATTATCCCTGGTCTCAAATTAAGTCAGTTGTTTGGGGGTTAAAACCTTGATTTGTGTAGCTACTAAGACCAACATCAACATAAATAAGAATTGGTAGAGAGTTCAATGCCAAGGAGGCATTGATTGGCTTGAGCTTGTCCCTATTGGTGATATTAATGGTTTAATCTTCCTATGTACTTGCGATGTAGAGGAGGTCCACAATTACTGCAATTCCCATGGTCGATCATCTCTTTATTCACGATCTTATCTCTCATTAGTTCACTAGCTAATCATAGGTGGTGAATTTTTTGTTGGAAACATCTCTCCAGAATAGTGTGTTTACATTGAGCCCTCCTTTTATGGTGAAGAGAGCTTTTTCATTGAAGATGTCCTCCCAATCGACCAGTTCAACAATGAAGTGAGTTAAGTATCTTTTCGTGACTCGTCGGTTGCTTGCGTCATGTCGTGGAGGCGTTGGACTGGAGTTGCTCCTATTATCGCAGATATGAAGAAGTTAAGGAACTACTTTTTCGGATCTAGTCAGCTTCTAATACTTTTAGAGTGGAGCTTGTTGTACCACCTCTTTTCTCTTCCAGAGAGAGAGTTAGGTAGAAAGCTTTGCATTTTAGTATTGGAGACGCTCCTCTCAGACCCATGTGCTAAGGTGGTCTCCGAGATCACCTCTCCCTTTGTACTATGATATTTTTGAAATTAAGAATCTAGCATGGACATATGCGTCATCGATTTTTTTGGAAGACTGGGAGATTGTCAATGTCATCATCTAGCTCAAAAGATCTACATGGCCCATCCTCATCTGCTCCATAGTGAAGTGCTAGTTGGTAGGGATGGATGCTTATAAATTATTCCGTAGCCACCGTTTTGACGGTTCTGCTCTCTCGCCTATTTCCATGCTAGGGTTCATTATGTGCTCTATTTCTAGAGCATTTCTTCATGGGGCCTATTTTTAACACTTCATCTTGAGTCCTATTTCTAGGTGCTCCAGTTCCTAACCTATAATAGGTGATGTCAAATCTCTCATGTCTCCGCCCGCATTGATAGATAGGAGGAAAGTTATCATCTCTATCATACGGTCCATTTGTAGGTTGGCCCTTGGGAAATTTTGAGAGGCATCAAACATTACATCCCTTTCAACAGGGTTATGTCTCTGTCGCGCCTCTGAAGTTAGGGTCTATCACTTTATACTTCTTCTTTCTCTTGCTGGTTCTTCCATGGGCCTTAAAGGCCTTGAAAGAAACTTTCTTGAGTCAAATTGGGAGGCATATGCATGCTTGCTAGTGATTACAACTCTTGGAGGAAAAGTTGCATAGTTGAGTTTTGCTTTGTGATAGTCATGATGTTGGCGGCCATGACTGCCATCTTTTTGGTCAGGCATGTAACAACTCTTTTACCTTCCCTATTTTTTGGTCGGCTTGGTTTTTTTGGCCGGAGGGACCTCTTTTTTGAAGATCCAGATCACCATTCTTAGTGGGTTAACGTATTCGCTAGCACTCATGCTGTTAGTGTGCCTCTTTTCTTCAAAGAGGAGCCTTCTTGAACATATTTTTCTTTCTAAAGTTTATCCTTACTTCAAGAAAAGAATTTAAAACGTTTCGTCTTATGTGACTTTTAAGATAAAAAATGGCTAGAAATGAAGAACGTTTGACTTCTCTTCACTATCTTCACTTGTTCTTTATTCAAGAACAAAACTTTTTTCAAATAGGAAGTAAAATGTAAGCTTGTCTCATGGTTATAGTGTGACTTCCCATACATGGTGCCAACCATTGATCTCGATTTTTGGTTGGGAAACTTTGACAATAGATTTTGACTCCACTCACTTTCACGTATAAGACTTCGACACACTTGGATAAACTGTTAGATGCACATGGATTTCTTTGAAGTTAGGGAAGGCAACTGTGAACACTCTAATGGTAAAGTCAAACAACTATATATATATTTGGGTGTAGGATGAACAGTGGACAAGAGCCACAAGAATGTGTGCGATAACAGGTTTAGAGAAAATACCGAGCAATGTTATTATCGAGAGTGTAAAATTGCATTACATGTAAATGACATTAAGCGTTAGCTTTATAGTGGAGGATCTGAGGATGTTTGAAATATCTTCTCGTCTTAACGATCGATACGTTATCCTCATAGGTGTCACCTCTGTAGTCCTAGCATTTAATGACTTAAAAAGTGATCACCATACCTAGGTTTGACATCTGAAAAGTAGAGTGATAAGTTGAATGAAAGGCATCTGCTGAAGAGATATCAAATCAATCTATAAATCGTACGGAAGATCTCGTAGGAGGATCTCTTGGATGATGTGAAGCTATGAAATATGTCTTCTGGATCAAAGGCTCATTGCTTCGAAAATAGGTCACAGCAGATCGTGGCATCTCACCTGGATAATGGAGATTCGACCTCTACATATCACGTCGGGTTTCTTTATTTGATGCTCTCGATTAGGCCAAATAAGTGAAATGTTGTGGAGATTTGATATTTATGTGGCTTCTTGTTGTTTCACGTGGTCATAAGAATTTCGTTGGACAAGGCATAACATATATCATGAAACATTAACAACAACTAATCTTGAAAGATCAAAAGGGCATTCGAGGCTAATGCATATGCGAATTGCAGCTAATCAGCTGGATTGAAATAGAATTGAAAATAGTCCTTTCAAGATAATAAAATGGATGAGTAATGCTATCTATTCATTGGACCATTAAACAAGGGGCCTAGACCACCTAAACTAAAATTACTTTAAACGGATGGATTCTTAATCACCATCACCGCATTGCAAAAATCAGATTCAACCACCATTATCCCATTTGTATCCGTAAGTTTCGGGTCATCCCTATCACTATTGATGCTAGATAATATTATTCTTTGCAATAAAAGGATTTACCATCATTATTTTGAATTTAATATTCCTTTTATTAGTACAATCAAATATTAATTGACTCAATATCTTCCTCCAAATTGTCTATTTCCAAGAAATTAATTAGTAACAAGAACAACCAAATTAAAAGCTAGGGACAACCAATAGCTAGACCAAAGGTGTTGTCTATCAACTCAAATTTATACATTTAGCCTCTATTTGGTGTAATTAAAATCTATTAAAAATATGAAAGCAAAGTCAACAATTAATTTTAACTATATATTTCATGGATCTCACAACTTTTCAACATCACATTTCATTAACTTTTATTAAAAAAATAAAAAATCTGATTTTATTCTCCACCAAACAAAAGCGCAGTTACATAATTTCGAAAGAACAAATAATTAGATGTCACATAGTAAAATACAAGTGATATCACCTTTGAAATGTCATTTGTCATTTAGAGCTGTTGTAATGATGTGCTAAAATTTTAGTAAAGGTGAGTGATAACAACAAATCTCAACTCGATTAAAAGAATATTTCTCAAAAGGCTAACATGGTTTCAACGAGGCTGGAAAATGATGAGGAAAAACAAGTAAAAAAATAAATAAAATTAAGAGATAATAATAATTATGCTCATGAGTTGAAAATGTGCTGTGTGAGACTAGGAAATTTGGGTGGGTTGTTTGGTGAGCAGTTCTTGTTTTGCTTAACTTTTAATTTAAAAGCATACTTTATCCATAAAAATCTAAACTTTCGTGCTCAGAATATAATTTCTTGTCATGATATTGTTCTCCCAATTATGGTGTTAGAGAAAGGTTTATGAAAAGAAATTAGGAGAATCCCTTTTCACCTACTTTATATTTTTCTTTAGTTATTGTAACTAATCCTTATAAGTTGCAACAAGAAAAGATTAAGATAATTATGTTTCATTTATATTGAGGAATTTTACGAAACGTGTTTGGTGTAATTTTATTTCACATACCCTGTTTTTTAAATTTTACAATTTATAGGTGTTTATAATTTAGACCATTTCTTTTTGAAATAAATAAAAAAAAGGTTATAAAACACATCCATTACCTTCAAATCACACACCAAACAATTTCTATACAAAAATTTTAAGATTTAGATCTTGAAAAGAAAAACACTGTAAAGTACATTTGTTTTTTGTTTAATTTTGATATTTATCTGCAATTAATATGTATGCAGTATTTAAATTCGACAAACTTCATTTTTTATCACTAAAATTTGTTGCGATCATATTACTAAAATTTAATTTACTGTCAATGCAACTCTAATAACTTTGTTACTAAACTTAACGCCACAATTCTGCGAGGCCGTTAAAAATTGATGGCAATATAACGTTTCTTACATTTTTCATGTAATATGCCACCTAATTATGACAGTGGCGGCAAAATTTGATTAATCGTTTTTAAAATTTAACCACAATTTTTCGACCAGCATACTTAGAGCTATATACGTCATAATTTCATATTTATGCAACCACAATAAGATTAGGTGTCATCATATTTACTTCAAAACGTGAAGTAACAGAAGATTATAACTTCAGAAATGACACTTGTACAAAGGAGTTGCACATGGAGTTTTACAGGTATTGAGATCACATCACCTATTTTGCTAAAAATCCAATGAACTGTTGCTATGTGGTAATATGTATAACTCCCTGTACATGCAACATTACTCTTATAACATTATGTTTAATAATAAGAACTATCAGAGTGACTAACAACAACAAATTCTTCTAATTAATAATTGTCATAAAAGCTTGAGAAGTTCCATTTTTTTGGGTTAATTTTTTTTTTTCTAAATTTATAATTTGGTTAAAAAAGTAATGAATAAGTAATATTTGTAAATTTTTGAAAATGTATGATTAATATTAATGTTTGACAGTAAAAATAATTTTTTAAAAAATGAAAAACAAAGCCCAAATGAAGGCGTAATATTGAATCTACCATCCACCAATAGTGTCTAGACATGCATTGTCGGGTTTCTAGACTCTACCCATTCCAAGCATAATAATTGACTTATAAGTCAGCAACCTCAAAGAAAATGAGTACTTACCTCCTCCTCTTAGGTATAGAGTCTAAATTAAGTTATTATCAGCTTTACAACCATTTGCAATGCAGGCAGCCAATCCTTTATTTTTTGTGAAGTATTTAAGGGCTCCCTCATTTGTCCATATACTATCTAAAACTCTTTCTTTATCTCCTATACTCAAACTAACACAGGCACAAAGAATGGCAGACTTTACCGGTATAACTGTGAGCTTAATCTTCTTATTAGTTTTTTGTGGTGTCCCAGTTAGCCTGGCCACCGATTACACAGTGGGGGAAACATCTGGTTGGTCAATCGGTACAGATTACAGTACATGGACAACTGGCAAAACCTTTGTGGTTGGCGACACCCTCGGTAAGTGTTAACTACAAAATAGATATAAACGCACTAACCAACATATAAAGGATTGGACGTGATTAGTGTCAGATTTAGTATGCCCTGCCCTCGCACTAAATTTTAAATCCAAGATTTTGCACAAAACTTTCAAGATTTTGCATGAGATTTTCAAAAAAATTCCCTATAATTTCTTAATTTTGCCCCCACAATTAAAATTTTGTGAAATTCACCCCAAACAACTCTACTATTCTAGCTTTGCCCATGGACGTGATATCAAAGACTATAATGCTCATAATTGGGTTAATGAATTTGCAGTATTCAACTACCCAAGTGGGCATACAGTGGATGAAGTAAGTGAAAAGGACTACAAGTCATGCACTACTGGAAACTCCATCACTACTGACAGTAGTGGCGCTACCTCAATTACACTCAAGAAAGCTGGCAAGCATTACTTCATTTGTGGTGTACCTGGCCATTGCAGTGGTGGAATGAAAGTTGCTGTCACCGTAGCAGCCGCAGCAGGAGGCGGATCAACCACGACGACACCTTCGGGAACCACTACTTCTCCACCATCCAGCACTACAGCTTCTCCGGCAACTCCTAAGGCTACAACGACACCAAATGCAGGCGCCATGCCTCAGTCATCTTCAGCAGCACCTCTATCTACAGTTTTAGCTCTGTTTATTATATCTTGGTGCTTAATATTAGAGTCATTTCTTTGGTAATTAAAGCTTGGCAAGGCTCTACACTTTGCCAGGATAGAGGCAGTGCCCCACCCCCACCCCCCGCTACTCTTGTTTATTTTTCCTACACTTCTATGTGTTTGTTTCACTTTGACTAGTTGATTTTCAATTATGACCCTATTATTATTGATATTTGGCACTGCATTTTCTTGTAAAAATTTGAGAGAAAATTGGTTTCCGAAAAAAAGAAGGCAAAATTGCAACTTCAGTCCCCAGCCTATTCACTTATTAGAATATTGGTCTTCAATCTATGTTTGGCATTTACATCTCCAACCTAGTCACTTTGTAGCAAGTAGGACTATTGCTACCCATTGGGGACCATGGTGCTACTAAAATTATAGGTTGCTTGTGTAAATGCCTAAAAAATTAAACTGAGGACCTGTTTGCGACTAAGCTAATGGATGGGGACTACTAATGATGCAATTTTTCCTATTCCAATTCATGGAAGAGTAGGTGGTTATCTAAAAAAGAACAAACAAAGTTTCAAGATTTAGGTAGAAGGAAGAAGTCTCGCACACAAGGAAGGCGTGGAGAAAATGATCACTTCCTTCTTTAATCGTCTAATGCGGACCTAAACGTCAAAAAGCACTTGCATTTTATATACTTTTAAGGTTAAATAAATTAATTAAATGAACAAAATAATGATTATTGGTCTTACTAATATCATAAAATAATGATCTTAGGATAATTAAAATAGTATGAAAAATAGATGCACATCTTATTACACCTAGGTTTGCAAGATTTGAGGCTTGCATTTGTCATCTTGCCATGTTTTGTACCTTTTAGAAACTTATAATAAAGAGATGTACTATTTTGATGTATTTTGATAAGTGTTAATTCTATGCATGAAATATCAATTGTATGGATTGTCTTAGGCCAACAGGTAAAACGAGGTTGGAATCTCTTATTAGAAGTTTGATCTTGATAATACGTGTTATATTAAGGAACATTACATTAATCGTTGTATAAAAAGGGAAAAAGCCACCATAATTCATGAATGAAAGTTATCCTATAAAAAATCCAAATGATGATACAATTTCAAAAAAAACCAAGGTTATTGCATGAAACAAAATACGCACAACAAATTTGAAAAAACAAGTGCATGAAACTAGAAAATGCACTATATATATGATTATGTCTTGAAGCACCTACGCTACAAAGAAAGGTTACCAGTAACCAAATATATTGGTAATTGAAAGCTATTTTATGGTCGCTGAACATATTTACCGACCAAAAAATCATGATTGCATGTTGGTCTCTAATTCAACCTTGGTGAAGGACGATAGCGAGCAGCTGACTATGGTCGCTAAACGCTTCCACGTTTGGCAACCATATATTTCTCTTGGATTGGGGGGGGTGGGGGTGTGTGTGTGTAACATTAGGATACGATTTTGGCCTGTAAAATTTCATCTGCAACGACCAAAAATGAAAATACAGTTTGAGCGACCAATGTAAAATTGGTCGCTAAAGCTCACCCTTTAAAGACCAATGTTGATCGGTAAAGGTATACCAACGCAGACTGAATTTTGGACGTTCATAATCTAGATACCAATTTGTGGTCGCCAAAAGGTATACCAGCAATGACCAAGCTAGCTACCAATGTGGTCGCTAAATTTATCCCTTTATTAGCAACTATTAATTGGTTGGTGGACGTCAACAAATTTTTTTTTTTTTTTT
>CAIGRK010284372.1:2022-16864 GCA_903798315.1 Fraxinus greggii | reverse complement strand
TTCGATATATGTTTTAGAGGTTGTTTACTCTCATGCACTTGAATCGGTCTCTTTTCAATTAAAAAAATTGTTTGAAACTTGATTTTATTTTGCTCTTTGATAGGAACCTTAATTTTTTGTTAGATAGATTGAGTAGTAATTTTAAAGATTAAAATCGAGAATCAGATTGAGTTGATCGATTTTGAATTAATATGATCAAAACTTCAATAATTTTGCTAGAATCCAACAAAATTGTCGAGCTTGGTGTACCGGGTGGGGGTTGACCAACCCCCCACCGGCACCTCACAATACGGGGGTGGTGGGATTTTTTGGGCAATTTTGTATTACATGCGGGACCTATTCATGTGAGTTATATGTATAAATTTTGTCAATCCAATTCGGTACGAGTGGCTAGTTCATTTTCACCGAGTGCCAATTACTCTTTCCAACCATATAAGCATCGCAAATGTTCGTGTCCACCAGCACTTGCTCATTTAGTATATATTTGATACGCACATATTAAATTATAAAGTGATCGTTATTGACTAGTCTATTCACACGGTGTGTGTTTGCATTCATTTGATACCAAGCACACATTTGGTCACTCTACGAAACTAGAGGGCATTGAGGGGCAAATATAAGTTTTTTCTCTCTCTCTTTCTTTCTCTCTCTGTCTTTTTTTTTTTCAAATATGGTCCCTGTCGTATTGTCTTCCTACGAAATCATGACCTATTCTTTGAATTTTTACAATTACGTTCTATGTGAACATTTTATTGGTGGAAATAGTCATCCTGTCTCTTTTTGGCATTAATTTCTTGTTTATGTGCAATTTAAACACTTAAGAGTCCGTTTGATAGGTAAATATGGAAAAGAATTTCAATTTCATGTTAGTTGAAAAATAAAAGCCCACAAAATCCATAGTAATTCGTTTTCCATGAAAAAAAAAAATGCAGCTTAAAGTGGTTGTATTTTAAAATTCAGTTTCCATTTTCACGTCGCAATCTACCGGTCAAAGTAGAATTCGTTTTTCTCGAATATGACATTTTCTGAAAAATGTGTCAATCAAACATGGCATTAGTATATTTGATCTATATTATCTAAAAACTCATTTTTTTCAAACTTATTTTCAATCACATTTTTCAATAAAATAATTTTACGTGTAAATTCAAAAATCTTACATACTTTTTAACCATACATTCTCCAAAAAATATTATTACAAAACTCTTTTTTTCACAATAAATTAATTGCTTGCTTGTTGTATAGCGCAAGTAGGTTGGTTGGTGTGTGACATCCAATCCAAGTCATAATTCTAACTTTTTCAATACAAATTATAGGATGGGATATGATTTTTATTTTCTTATACTCTTTCATTTCTAATTAATATTTATAGAACTATGCAGAAAATGAAGGATCATAAATTTGGATGCACTGTTGAGCGGATACAGCTCTTTGGACACCTTAAAAGTCTTAGAACGATTCACAATTTTGGTATACTGATTATTTTTTTATGTTTGTTTCTATTTTGGTTGGTGGTGCCCCCATGTCAAAGAAAATTTGATCTGCTAAATTTAGATAGATAGATAGGTTTTACTTGAAAAATTACTCGAAATTTTGTTTTCTCTTTTTCAAATTTATGTAAAATAAAATTAGTTGACAATAGGATAGTTTAATAGACCCCAGAAAATTCCGAATTATGTAGTACCAAAACCATCGATCTATACCTCTAATGCCTATATATTCTCCTAATTTTCCACTTGATAAAGTAGACCAATGTGGAGAATTTCTCTAAATATGAAGATTTATCATGCCGCTATGAGTACAATTAAATATTATTACGAGTACAATTTCAAAGATTTAATAAAGTTCTTTGAAACACCAATATGAGAATAAGAAAAGTAGAAGTAAAAAGAAAAAAACCCCGCTATGAGTACAAGAAATTCTGTCTTCTTGTTGAATTTCCTATTAAATTTTCCTGTACGCACAGACTTTTTCTTAAGAAAGCGAAGGATTTCCACGAAGAAAGATTAATGTATGCCAATATGCGGTGGTTGTGTCGATGTGAAATTGAAGGTAATAATATGAAAATATCAAGAATAATAATCTAGTTAATTAAATAAAATAAGGGTAGAGAAGAAGGACAATAATTCGGGTTACTTGTGTTTACAAATACTCAAATAGAGATAAATTTTCCTGAAAAAATAAAATAATTACTTCTACACTAGAGGCCACACAATTTTACATAAATTTCATTTTGAGCAATCAACTTCTTGTTTCTCCAAATTTATCCTAAATCTCAATTGTGTTTCACCTTTATCACAAATAATGATTTCAATCAAAATAATTATTGTTATATTTTGTGTGACCAACGTAAGTTATACTTACGTGCACAACAAGAACATTAATTATACTTATTTGTTATCTAATTATACAATACTCATATCTCTCATCTCATAAAACTCGTGTTTACATTACATAACATAACTTGAGATCTTTTATCCCTATTTTGATATCACTAACCCAATTTTATCTTAGTACGATATTTCTGAACAAAAAATAGTAACAAATCAAACAATACACTGTAAGTGACATTAAGCTTTGCTATACATATCAAGAACAAATACGCCATAAAAAAATTTAATGAGAGCACTAAATGAAGATATCATATATCAACTCATATAAATGTGATTCTTTAGAAAAATATCTTTCAGTGTCATGATTTCAATTTTCAAAAGTTCCAAGTTTATATTGTTAAGAGCTCATATAAGGATGAATTATTTTATGCATCGTCACTCGTGATTGCACCATATTATTAAATTAATAGAAATGTGTTGTAACTTTATTGAAAACTATTAAAGTAACTCCACTACTATCTAAACTCGTGATAATCATCGATAGTGATAAATAATGTTACTTATAAGGAAACCTCTTTGTCATGCAAATATGATGTTAAATTTTGCAATGCAGATATTATCGTCAATGGAGCTTCAATCGAAATATAAGAAAGTTGAGTAAACTAAAATGAAATTCCGCTCAAAGTTTAGTGACCTTGATTGATTTACCCTCACCCACCCCAATCCCATTTTCACTAAAAACCAGAAGAAATCACATAAAAGTGAGCTGTCTGTGGCTATAAGCAAACCCAAGAAATTTCACTTTCCCAGATCCACCAAGAAAAATCCACCCACCTTTCCCGCTATAAATAATCCCATTCACCCTTTTACCAAAATCGCGTTCTTCCCCTTTCTACACTCTCAATCTAGCAAAAACCAGTCCCTCTTCCTAAAGGTACGGCCCTCCTTGTGCTTTTGTACGAGTTTTACTCCACCACACATTTCTTGTATTTAATTATGCTTCACTTCGTTAAACTGTGTTTCTTTATCTAGTTTCGACTTCTTTTTAGTTTTGTCATATTAGATTTACAGTTTCTCGTTAGCCCTTTTTAGTTTTTTGTTCAATTTCTCACTCTTCGAAGTTTTGCTTCGTTTTGCTTAGATCTACTGGTAAGAATACATCTCCATTGAATGCTGTATTGTTTGAGCATACTTTGTGATTGCGGACCATTGACAAAGCATTCAAAATGATTTATAATTGGGTGATAGGGAGCGGTGTGGGGTGGTTCTTGGTGTGTACAGTACGAGTAAACTTTAAATGGCAGATCCGGGTGGTGCCGGGGTGGAAACTAGTAGATCTGTATTTGACACTTTGCTCTGTATTGATTATTTGTGAATCATTCTTCATTCTTTCATAGTTTCATGTTTTCAGCATGTACCGTTATTCTGTATTTGGATCTTGAATACTTCAAATTCTAAAGTTGATGGATCTGATTGCATTAATATACTAGTTACAATGAATGACTAGTCTTAGCTGTTTTCATTTTGGACTATCATTATAATTTGAATTATCAATACATCATTGATTTATTATCTTCGTCTATCATACATATAACTCGATGGACATCAGCATGTGTGCATGATTTTTTAACATTGAAATCTGGTTTTTCAAGGTGATTGATTGAAACTGTTGAGCCAGAAAAATGACATCTCACATTGTTGGATATCCCCGAATGGGCCCAAAAAGAGAGTTGAAATTCGCTCTCGAATCTTTCTGGGATGGCAAGAGCGGTGCCGAGGATTTGGAAAAGGTGGCAGCTGACCTTCGAGTATCCATCTGGAAGCAGATGGCTGATGCTGGTATTAAGTATATCCCCAGCAACACATTCGCGTATTATGATCAGGTGCTTGATACAACTGCAATGCTCGGTGCTGTTCCCCCAAGGTACAGCTGGAGTGGTGATGAGATTGGTTTTGACACTTACTTCTCCATGGCACGAGGAAATGCCTCTGTACCTGCTATGGAAATGACCAAGTGGTTTGACACCAACTAGTAAGTGATCGATCAAATGCCCTGTCTTTTACCATTAATAAAAACAATGCTGTTATTTATTTGCTGATCACAATTGTTGTCTATTAACAATGCAGCCACTTCATTGTTCCTGAATTGGGACCAGATGTGAAGTTCTCTTATGCTTCCCACAAAGCAGTGAATGAGTACAAGGAGGCTAAGGCGGTATTTGTTCTGTATATCTCATTTTATTTAATGCCTTTTACAATTTGAATTGAAAATAAAAGCAACTCAAAACTTTTCAACTACGCGAGTTCAACCAAGAACTTGCGTCAACTATTGAATATTTTAGCTTATTGGAATAACCGATCACATTTCCCTCATGCAGATTGGTGTAGATACCGTTCCGGTGCTTATGGGCCCTGTTACATACTTGTTGCTCTCGAAGCCTGCCAAGGGTGTTGAGAAAACTTTCCCTCTTCTATCTCTTCTTGACAAAATTCTTCCTATCTACAAGTAAGGGCAATTAGTTTTTCACTTTTTTCTAATGGTGAGGTCTCCATATTCAGTGTTGAATCTTCAATCAAATGTGCAATGCCCTTTCAGGGAAGTTATTTCTGAGTTGAAGGCAGCTGGTGCTTCATGGATTCAATTTGATGAGCCCACCCTAGTGATGGATCTTGAATCTCACCAATTGGAAGCCTTCACTAAGGCCTATACTGAACTCGAGTCAACTCTGTCTGGACTTGAAGTTCTCGTGGAGACCTACTTTGCTGATATCCCTGGGGATGCATTTAAAACCCTTACCTCTCTGAAGGGAGTTACTGCTTTTGGTTTTGACTTTGTACGTGGCACCAAGACTTTGGATTTGATAAAGAATGGATATCCTTCTGGAAAATACCTATTTGCAGGAGTGGTTGATGGAAGGAACATTTGGGCTAACGATCTGGATGCATCTCTTGTCACCCTGAAGTCTCTGGAAGGCATTGTGGGGACGGGTATGTTGTCCAAATGTTCTGTTAGTAGTTTTTTTAAATTTTGCTTTTATTCTATTGATTTTGTGATGCAGACAAACTTGTTGTCTCCACCTCCTGCTCGCTTCTCCACACTGCTGTTGATCTTGTAAATGAACCTAAGCTGGACACAGAAATTAAATCGTGGCTTGCTTTTGCTGCCCAAAAAGTTGTTGAAGTAAATGCTTTGGCAAAGGCATTGACGGGTCAGAAAGACGAGGTATACATCTCTCTTATCATCCTTAGAAATATGAAGTCGGATGGTGTTCGAGTATGAATCTGGTTGCAAAGTTTTGCCCTGTAAATTCTGGTCTTTTAGCCTCTAACATTATTATTGACCCTGCACATTTGGCTGCTGTCCACTTTTCAGGCATTCTTCTCTGCCAATGCTGCAGCTCAGGCTTCCAGGAAATCCTCTCCAAGGGTGACTAATGAAGCTGTCCAAAAGGCTGTAAGTGATTAATCTGCGTACAGTTTTCTCTAAACTTTTACGGGTGCTTATTGATGATGAAATTGTTCTATACTTACCAATGTTTACTGCCTATGGTCGCTCAGGCTGCTGCTTTGAAAGGTTCTGACCATCGTCGTGCCACTGATGTCAGTGCTAGACTTGATGTTCAGCAAAAGAAGCTTAACCTTCCAATCCTCCCAACCACGACCATTGGTTCCTTCCCTCAGACCATCGAACTTAGAAGAGTTCGCCGTGAATACAAGGCCAAGAAGTAGTGGTTTTGCCTTGCTGTTGATTTGTATTTTTCAACATTCTTTTTAAGTCCTTATCTGAACTTACGATTCTTCCTTGTAGAATCTCTGAGGAAGAGTATGTGAAGTCCATCACAGAGGAAATCAACAAAGTTGTGAAGCTTCAGGAAGAGCTTGACATTGATGTTTTGGTTCATGGAGAGCCAGAGGTATGCTAATAGAAGTGCTAGTCGACGAAACGAATAATGAAAATTGCCATTGTTAAGAATCGATTGGTAGTTATTTTGCTGAATACTTTATTTTCCAATAGGTCATCCAAAAATTTGACTTTACTTTTGGATGTTTAAATTCCAGAGGAATGATATGGTTGAGTACTTTGGAGAGCAATTATCTGGTTTTGCATTCACAGCTAATGGGTGGGTGCAATCTTATGGATCTCGTTGCGTGAAGCCACCAATCATCTACGGTGATGTAAGTCGCCCCAAGCCAATGACTGTCTTCTGGTCCACAGCCGCCCAGAGCATGACCAAGCGCCCAATGAAGGGGATGCTTACTGGCCCTGTTACCATTCTCAACTGGTCTTTTGTCCGAAATGACCAACCTAGGTACGTGGGGATACTTGCTCCTTTGTCCCTCCAGCTATTACTTGTAATAGAAGAGATGGAATAATTTTTCATCCTTCTCTCTTATCATTCAGATTATAATTGACTTAATATTTTCTTGGTTACCAGATTCGAAACTTGCTATCAGATTGCTTTGGCCATTAAGGACGAAGTAGAGGATCTTGAGAAGGCCGGCATTACTGTTATCCAAATCGATGAGGCAGCATTGAGAGAGGGATTGCCTCTTAGGAAAGCTGAACATGCTTTCTACTTGGATTGGGCTGTACACTCTTTCAGAATCACCAACGTTGGCGTCCAGGATACCACCCAGGTACTCTTTGCTTTGGTTCCTTCCATGCTATTATGATTTAACCTTGGTTCCTTCATGTTTGGTACACTGTGAGCTCATCTTTTGTAATGACAGATCCACACACATATGTGCTATTCCAACTTCAATGACATCATCCAGTCTATCATTGATATGGACGCTGATGTCATCACCATTGAGAACTCCCGTTCGGACGAGAAGCTCCTTTCTGTTTTCCGCGAGGGGGTGAAGTACGGTGCTGGAATTGGGCCTGGTGTTTATGACATCCACTCCCCCAGGATACCATCAACAGAAGAGATTGCCGATAGAATTAACAAGATGCTTGCAGTGCTTGAAACCAACATCTTGTGGGTCAACCCTGACTGTGGTCTCAAGACTCGCAAGTACACTGAAGTGAAGCCAGCCCTTCAAAACATGGTTGCTGCTTGCAAGCTTCTCAGAGGCCAGCTTGCCAGTTCCAAGTGAGTTGTTATAGGCACATGACGTCCGATTCACTATACCTTAAATGAAAATTTTTTTACAGTTCAATAAACGCGCTTCGTACAGGCGTAGTCTACCCTGTCCAGTGGGCATTTTGTTAGCTTGTTTTTTGAATTTCGCTTTTACAAATATGAAGGTATTCTGTACTATGAAGGGTATTGCCTTTAGTATGTTTTAGAGGTCACATACCTGATGAATGTGACTCTGCGAGTGGACTGAAATGCTGTTTTCAGATTGCGAATATTAGATATTAGTTATTGAATTTTGAATATAATATCCGTTTTATCATTTACACATAACCAAACTATTGCTTATGGATTCCAGGCTATCGATTAGTCTTTTTTTGCACCACAATTTTAGCGTCACTCTATAATACAAGTGCTTTCACAGTTCTGTTATGATCTTATTTTGTTTGTGTTGTTTAATGGGGACTGACAATTGATATTACAAATGCAGCTGAATATGAGTTCGACATTTATATTCTGCTGTCTGTATATTTCTAGCTAATATCATATGGCAACAATCTCAATTTTCTGGACATTTAATTACAAATAGGATTTAAAAAAAAAAAAATTTGTTTTAGGATTTTTTGTCTTGTTTAGACCATCTCCAATGGTGAGGCAAATTTGGTGTAAAAACTAAAAAGCTATCCAATGGTTGGGCATTTAGGGTGTAATATTTGGTGTAACAATATTAATTTACATCAAATTTGAAGTTTTTCATTATTTTCCATTTTGCAACTCTCTCTCTTTTCAACAAATTTTTGTTGCATCTATATCCTTTTTTTTTTCTTTTATCTTTTAGAATAATTGATTTTAATTTATTTATATTATTTTAATGTGATGATTATTTTTATTTAATATTTATATTTAAATTCCAATCAAGTGATAAGTAATAATTATTGATACAATAAATTAAAATTATTCATTAAACATTAATTTTTTTATTTAGTAATAAATGCAATGTTTTAGTTCATTAAATATAATTTTTAATTTAATGGTTTTAGGAATAATATATAATTTTTAATTAAATAATTTAAAATAAATTTTGATGTAATTAGAGCATTTCTAATGGTCACACCATCCGTGTAAAATTACACCGAATATGGTGTAAATCATTTGAGACGATTTTAGTCGGGCAAAATACTTTCAAAAATTTATTCAAACATATTCAAAAACAATTTCTTATAATCTAGAAAGTAATTTGATTTTTCAAACAAGATGTCAAAAGAACACTAATATATCGACTTTTACTAAACTTTTGACAAATTTTATAGTTTTGTCTTATTTCAAGTTTATCATCATTTGATTGTTTGTACATGAATTGAGTGATTAATTTGAAATAAACGTTCGCTGATTAATTTAGAAGAAAATAAAGTTTATCAACAAAATTGCTAATGTTTCTAACCCAAATAAATAGAAAAAACAATGAATTTTGCAATCAAGAAAGCAAACGAGTATTCTCTCTTTTGTAGCATATTGGAATCAATGGAATGACATTATTCCGAATAAAACAATAGAAAAGCAAAGTAATATTTATGTCCTATGCAGTAAACCATCCACCCCAATTACAAAAAAACAAAAAAATATGAACATGTTAATTCCTTCTAAACCCCCCAAGAAAAGAAGAATCAACAAAACTATTTGATACAAGTGTAAGAAAGTGGTAGCTACAGACAAAGAAACTGGATTACGCTTCCATTAATTCCCTGAGAAGCTGCTGGTCTTGTTGCTATTATTCGTGTTTACGTCTGCACTGCTGTTGTTTGCCATCAAATTGGTATTGTTGTTGCTTGGATTGGAGCCACCAATGATGGAGGTGATGGCGGCGGCAAGGGCTGCAGTGAAATTAGGATCGGCAGTGATGGCGGCGGTGGCGGCACTGAGGGTGTCGGCGTAGGATGAATGTTGCTGCGCCTGTGGAGGTTGGGACTCGTTTGGCAATGAGGCAGCTTCAGTACTGTCGTGAGACATCTGGAGCCCGGAAAATTTTGATTGGCTAAGCCCAAAAACTTGAGGCATTTGCGGTGGAGCGGCGGCGGCGAAAGGGACTTGGAATTGGGTAGAGGGTGGCGGTCTTTGGAATTGCAATGGGTTGGGTGGCTGAGTAAGGTCTAATGTGACTGTCGGAAATGGAGCCGAGGCTGAAATTGTAGCAATGTTTGATGAACATGGAAGAATGGTTCTTGCAAGAATATTCGGATTCATCAACCCATCTGCACTAGACATTGAGCCGGAGAGAAGCATATTAGCGGCGGATGAGGTTGTTGACGCCATGGCTATGGCGGCCGGTGGCAATGGATGATTGTGGGTTCCTTCGTAGGTTGTAATCAAAATTGTTCGGTCTTCAGCACACCTTTGAACCTGTAAATTACATAAAATCAAAATAGGATTAAGCTAAATTGATCGTTAGTCTATAAATGTTGAAAACTTTTTTTAGTATAAAAGTTCTTTTAAATATACCTGTTTGCGCACTGGACAGCCTACTGCCATTGTGCAACGATAATAAGCTCGTGGGCATGGATTTCCCTTCGCCATCTTTTGTCCATATTTTCGCCATTGGCATCCATCCGAAATCTGATTGGTCAAGCAGGTTTATTGTTATTACTATTGTGAAACCATCTCATCTATAAGCTTAAAATGTTTTGAGTGGTCAAATTTATTCACATAACTACGTGTTTGATGCATACCATAGGAGCTTCGGATCGTGCACGAACCGAAACACGAGCTTTTCTCATGGTAGCCTCAGTGGATTGATCAACAGGCTTAAAGGGATTCAATTTGGGAGCCTTGTTAGGAGCCCAAACTTCTGATGCTGGGCTCTCTTCCCTACCAATCCTTTTCTTGTTGTTTGCCGGCGATTCAGATATTGTTCTTTCTTCTGATGAAGAATGAGATAGTTCTTGATCACCCTGGACCAACTCCAAGAACTGTCTAGGAACTATTGATCCTCCATTTTCTTGTTCCTTATCCTCAGATTTTCTCTCTACAGTCTGAATTATTGTAAACATTAGCATCTGATCATCATATAAGATTTGACAAAATTTTACCATCCCTAAAACCCCCATCACAACCCTCATCTTTTTGGGATTGATTAATTACCTGGTTTTCCTGTGAGCTTTCTGTTTTTGAATTCTTTTGCTGTTGCATTAATGTTGCAAGATGCAACTGCAGTGTACTGTAGTTGTTGGTGACCTGAGTAAGCATCCCTTTTAACTTGTGATTTTCAGCGTTCATTCTTTCCAGCTCAACTTGTAATTCTGCTAGCTATTAATAAAAATAAATAAATAAATAAACGATAATTTAGAAATCAGAACCTAATGAATGAGTATTCAACAATTCGAGCATGTATTTTCTCACCTCCTTTTTTGCTTTCTTATCTTCGACATCAGATGAAATCCCATCATCTAACGTTGATTGATCACTTCCAGTGTTAGCGGTAAGAAGTTGCAAACCAGTCTATTTATTAATTAAAGGAAAAATTAGAAAACAAATAAATACAAAATTATATCCTGAATAATATTGTATGCATAAGCAGATAATACTTACGTTTACATTGAATTCCCTTTTAGCAGCTTCAACATCTTCCTTCTTCACAACACGAGTGTCATTATTGGATCTCTTCTTATCTGCAAAAAAGTCTACTTCACCTAACACCAAGCGTTTATCATCGGCCGGAGGTGGAGCCACCTGCTCCTCCCTGCCATTCAGATTAACCGGAAACATAATTCCAGGGCTTTGATTCAACCTTGGGCTTAAATTAAATCCAAAAACTGGCTTCTTAGCAAAAAACCCAGAATTTTCAAGGGTGAGACCCCATCCTTTTTCCATAAATCAAGAAACAAAGAATTTCAAAAATATCAAGAAATTAAAATTATTTTAATCAGTGGAGAATAATAAGAGTTGTTGGGATGTCAAGAGTCTGAGAAGTCTTTAACAAGCGCTAAGGGCACGTCTATATAAAATGGTTAGGGAGGGGTGGGTAGGGTGGGGGTATGGAGCGAGAAACTACAGAAAAGTTCTACGTAGACTGGAAATTTGTACATTTGAAGGTTGTATGTATTAGTGAGAAATCTGTGAGGGATTGATAATATAACGTAAGGTGGTGCGTCAGGATTTGATACAAGAAATGAAAATTTGGGCCCACTGCTAGCAGCTAGATTAACACCATGTTTGCCCAAGTTTCAAAATTACTTAAATAACTTTTTATTTCGGAACCTATTTATATCACTGGTCTGGACATTAACAAGGAAAATATAAAAGCTTAAAAGTCGAGTCAAAAATTAAAGTAATTTTTTTTTTTCCTTCCTTCCAAAAAATAAAATGACCAGTCTTGGAGGAACCCATTTTAGGCTGTTTTAACGGATTTAGGTTTTTAATATTTTTACATATATTTATTTGAACTGAATTTTGAATTGCTTCTCTATTTGCTTAGTTGAACTAATCCATTCGACTAGAGTCTGTTTTCTTTACTGTTTTTAAGTCGTTTTCAGTTTTCAGTTTTTGAAAATACTGAAACACGTTTACTTACCTATTTTCAGAAACAAATTTCCAAAAACGAGTTTAAAATTTATAAAGAAAACGGAAAACGCCAAAAAGTCATTTTGACTGTTTTCAATTAAAATCAAGTCAAAATTTCATTTTTTTTATTTTTGAAAACAATTTTTCAAAATGAATTCAAAATTAATAAATGAAATACGAAGAGAACAATCCCTTAGGTTCTTTTATCATATAATTAATTTTTTCAGTCTAGCCAAACAAGCCCTGTGAAGGAGAAGTTTCGTCCAAACTTCGCCAAGACTGGATTTGACTAGTAAAGAAGAAAAGGGTGTAAATAGGAACCACCGGCCCCGATTTGTGCGGAGCAGTCCACGTGATGAAAATGGAAAGATAAAAGAGAAAGTCAACAGATTTGACGGCCAACATCTCGCAATTGTGTGACGATACATCCTTAGGGAAATGTTGAACTAGTTAATTTAATCAATGCCATTGAACTTTATTGTAGGTTAGTATTTGCTCATCGAAATTTAAAAGTTTACTCTTTACTCACTAAACTTTGCTATATATTATCACTTGCTCATTGAAATCTAAAAAACTACTTATTTTAAATTTCGATGAGCGGATAGTAACACATAGGAAAACTAGTGAAAAAATTGTAACTTTTTAAAGATTAATGAGCGAGTAATAACCAAAGCAAATTCAGTGACCATTGATTAAATTAACTCAATGTTGGAACACAATCATTTTTTCAATTTGCTAAAGTTTATCTTTTAAAGTTTTGGGTGAAATTAGAATTTCTGTGTGTATCCGTCACGGTCTTTTAAGGACGCACTTGTTGACTATTATAATTGTATATTGGTTAGAATATGACCGCGTCATTGGCTAACAACTTGGAGATTTGACTTTTGGGACCCTCCCTTCAAAATCACTAGAAATTTTGAATTATTCTCATCTCAAACGTATTATGCCCCTGGTGCAATATATATATATATATATTTATTTTTAATTATACATTTTTCAATAAAATAATATTACACATAATTCAATTTTTTTTTTTATTTTTAACTACACATTTTCCATCAATCAATATTCCAAAATACATTTTTGACAAAATGAAGGGCTCAAACTTGCCGATATTAGTTATTTTAACTATAATTACAAAGTTAGTCCTTGTTCGGTATTATTATTTCCAAAATATATTTTCCGCCATCTTCTTTTCAACCAAACATTTTTTAGTAAAATAATATTAAACGCAAACCTAACACCTTTTTTTTATTTTTTAACCACACTTTCTCCATAAAAATATTATACCAAAATGCATTTTCGTCAAAAAAAAAAAGGCGGGGACTCAAACATGCTTTACAAAGAATATTTTATGCAACTACATTGTTCATAGAGAAGTTCAATGGAGAAATTTCGTATGAATCCAAGAAAAATTAAGAGACGTCTTTTTATTTTAAAAATATGAGGTCGATGCATCTTTGATCCAAAAGTCAGATTCTAACTAAGAATTTTGAAAGAAGAAGGGGTAAAAAGCAAAGGCACTACAAGAAATTTCCAAGGTTAAAGTAATAGATTCTTTACGTATAAGAATAATATACTACTTGCTTATAGGCACAAAAAATAAAAAAAATAAAAGAGAGAGAGAGATGTTCACAACGTGGTCCAATTAATCGAAGGTGGTTAACGATTTCTTTTAGAGACAAATAAAAAACTTTTTGTTCCTTGTTAATTATGGTATTTTATCCTCGAGGAAATTATATCAATTCCTTACTGAAAGAGTGTAAGATTTATATTTAGAGAAGATGGTTAGACGCGTTTCAAATAAGTTCAATTGAAATATCAATTTCACGTCATATTGTTAATTTCTAGTATAAGTAAATAACATTACTCTGTAATTAAACTTGAAATTTTTGTTCATTTTCATACCATTGAATCAATCAATCTTAAGAAACCTCTCGTGAAACTAGGTGACTCCTTTTTCTCGTATGGATCCCATGTCAAAGATGAAAGACACGCTTTTCTTCCCAAATTAATATCCATTTACGCGCATGACCCCATCCATTCCTTATGGTCCATTCTATCGGTCTCCCTTTGCAGCTATTATATATGACTTTCTTGATTCGCTGTCCCCTCCTTTCTTCTTTCTTCGCCAATCTGGCAGTTTATAGCTTTAAAGTTTGCAAAAATGGGAAAGGAAAAAAGAAAAAAGGGAAAAGACAAATAGAAACGAGAATTGAGTGTGCCATTTTTCCACAAAAGTCAAATTAAGTGGACAACGTGTGAAGAACTGTGTCTCAATCGAGCTCCCCACCTTCCTTAGTAGCGCTAAAGAAGTGCGCACCAATTCAAAGCGATGCACCCACCTCCCAACCTAAAAGAACTGCAGGAAACTCCTATTGCAAATTCCATTCAAACGGGTCGGATGAGCACCTAAATTTGGAAGAAACTCAACCCCGAAAATTGCCAATTCAACAATAGAAATGCTTAATTTGTGAACACATTTTATTTCTTAAATCGTAATGAATTCAACGAAACTTCATTTACTTTATTTGACGAGTGAAGATATTACTTAGCGCCAAATTTGATGAAGATCCAACCGAACTCCAACTTTAATAAAATCCAAATAGACTTGAGCTTAGTAGGTCAAATTATTATAGGCTTATTCTCCATGATAAATATCCTAATGAAATATCACAATTAAAATCAATCCCATTAAAGCGAGGCATCATCAAAACAAAACAAAATCATGTTTGAAGACAAAACGAGAGTTGACTAAGATTTAAGTTGACGAAACCCCCACATCCACGTCGGTTCATCCCATGACGTAGAAAAATGGTGCATGGTTAGGTTTGATTGGACCAAAGACGAAGCTGCCTTTTTTTTTTTTTTTCAATT
>CAIGRK010284338.1:0-14443 GCA_903798315.1 Fraxinus greggii | reverse complement strand
GAAAATACTCAATCTGCAATTGCTGCACAGCAGGCGCTCCATGGGAGATGGTTTGCTGGGAAAATGATCACTGCAACATTTTTGGTAAAACCCCCCTTCTCGTTTTAACTTCTCAAGGCTTCTGCTCTAATTCACTTGGAAATTGGACATTAGCTTGAAATTTTTCTTGTTGTGCAGCTTCCCCAGAATTATGAGGACAAATTTCCTCAATAGCAGATGAAAGACTATTTGTGGAAATTGCAGATGGCTTTTAGGGGTTCTTGTGCAGTTGCAAAAGATCACAAATGTTATCCCTTTTCTTGGTGGCTTTTTTTCCTATGCTAGGCTGATGGACTGGGCTAGATGCGAGTCGATATTATCTCGCTTTGTTGGTTTTAAACACCAAATACCGCAAGGGCTATATCTTGCTCCGTAGCTTTAAGTTGATGATTTGCCTCCTTGTGTATTTTATTTTTCGGTTACTTTTGGGATCTAGGCATCATATTATGCAGATCAATTTTCAATTCTGACTGGAAATTTGCAATTATTTTTGTATTTTGGCTATGAATGAATTTGGATTTAAATATAAGCCCTACATGAATTCTATATATAGATTTATATTAATTACTTTCTTTTTCTTCAAGGGGGTTGTATATACTATATATATCTTTATTTTTCACCTTAATTTGGATTTTCATGTGTTATCGAGTATGCTTAGGAATTAGGGTAACTAGCAATGTATGGAGAGGTCAGATTTCCTTTATGATTGTAAATTTTTTTAATCTCTGCACAAGGTTTTCATTTGACCATATAAAGTAGTCTAGGATATGACGTATTATTGTGAAGATTGAACAAGTACCGAAGGATTTCTCCCAATTTAACTTGAATTATTGGTGTCACTCTTCACGTGTTTGTGTGCATCGTTAAATTTCTATTAGGGTACGTTTCATTTTTTATTTATTAAACTTGCAGTAAAATTTTATTTAGGTGACCGTTTGTCACTTGATAGTTGACACTGCAACGTTTGTTCAATTCGAGGACAATAATCCATGTAATTTCAACTAATGTTTGTTCCACCACAAGCACTTGCCAATTTAAACACTTTAATACCCAAAAGAATTACAAAAGCATCTAAGCTTGAATATTATATTTGCTCTCAGAATAATTCTTGTAGAATATAGACACTGGAGTAACGGCCTTCACTAGTTACGATTGTTCTGGATGTTTACAAAATAAATTTTGGTTTTTTCTCCTGAATATTGTCTTTTATATAATTAAAAATATGCAAATTGACCCCTTCAACTTTATATACGTATAGGCTGTCGTCATTAAAATTACCCTCATCTCCCTATCTTTGTCATTATAAATTATAAGAAAAACTTTTATCACTACATGCATACTTTTGATAAATTCGTATTCCGATTCTGGGCTACTCAACATTTCTCTATCCTATTTTTGTTTACTGTCTAAGTTTATCATGGAAATTGTGGAAGACATAGTGATTATTGGCGCTGGAATAGCTGGTCTAACTACGGCTTTAGGACTTCACAGGTACAAATATTTTGTCTGAATATATGTTCACTCTGATTCTTGGTGGGATAAGAATTCTAAATTTTAAATCAATCAGATGTAGTTTTACCTTTATGGTGTTTGTTTTTATGTTTACAATTAGGTAAAATGATGTGCAGTTAATGATTGGTGATACAGATTACAAAGTATAGGTAATACTATATCAGAAAAAGAAAAATGTTAATAGTCTCCTGTACGGATCAGCGTTGAAGAGTAAATTCATATAAATAATCTAAGTAGATAGATGTTTTGAGTTCGAGTCTTGTTAGCCTTCAGGTGTGCATGTGAACTACGATGATATTAAAGTCCTTTTTTTTTGGTGGGATGAAGTGGTTCACCAGATTGGTTATACTTTGTTTTGTAGATTGGGACACCGGAGTTTGGTATTGGAATCATCAGATAGATTGCGAACTACAGGATTTGCTTTTACAATATGGACTAATGCATGGAAAGCACTGGATGCTATCGGCATTGGGGACATCCTTCGTCAAAAGCACAACCAACTTATTGGGTAATTACATATATATATTCAAACATTTTCTTGTCATCTATTTGGATGTTATCTTTCTGATCTGATTGAAGTATATATTATTTGATGAATTCTACAGAATTTTGACTACATCCGTGGTTTCTGGGCTTTCAACTTCAGAAATATCTTTCAAGTGAGTTTTAGATGGACGAAGGTTTACTAATATTTCACGCAATATCCGAACCAACCAAGCTTTCCATTTGTTGGGACATAGCTGCTAACATTCAAATAGGTACGTTTACTTAAAAAATTGTTGTCTACATGCAGGGATCATGATGTCAGGTGCGTAAACAGGAAGGTGCTACTGGAAATTATGGAAAATGAACTTCCTAGAGGTACCTTTAGATATTCCTCCAAGGTGGTTCATATTCAGGATGCTTGTTTCTTTAAGTCTATTCATCTTTCTGATGGATCTGTCATCAAAACTAAGGTAACTAATTTGGATTGGGATATAAATTTCTCAGAATTGGACTTCGAGTTTTGATATTGCTTTCCTGAACATTGTATACAAGGTTTTGATTGGGTGTGATGGGGTGAACTCGGAGGTGGCGAAATTTCTAGGGTTCAGTAAGCCAGCTTTTGTGGGGCGATCAGCCATTAGAGGTTTTTTAGATTTTAAAGATGGCCATGGTTTTGAGCCAAAGTTCTTCCAATTCTTTGGAAAGGGTTTCAGATATGGTGTCCTTCCATGTGATGATCATAGTGTTTACTGGTTTTTCACCTACAGTCCCTCTCGCCAAGGTAAATTAATTAAAAATTTTCTCTTACATGTACACCTCTTATTCGTTCTTTTATTAATCTGCATTTTAAATGGGAAAATGAAATCAATATTTTTTTTTCTACGTACTCATTTTCAACCACATATTAACACAATAAAATACTTTACACGTAAATCTAATTTTTATTTTTCCACCTTTTAAATGTTGTCTAACATCGTGGTGCTATAACGCCAATTTAGACAGCATGATGTGATAAGCTCGATGAGAGATGCAATTAAACGAGTCATTTAATTGAACATCTTATTTAATGACACATTAGTGCCACTTAAACCTGTGTTTTAGCACTAGAGTGCTAATATCATTACTCACTTTTTAATCACACATTCTCTTAAAAATTACTATTTAAAATATGATTTGTTTTTTTAATATATTTCTTTTCTTTTTCCTTCTATGAACCTTCTACTGATTATATTTGTTTCTATTTTCCTCCTCTCTCTCCCTCCCTCTCTCTCTCTCTCTCTCTCTCTTTTATTGTTTCTATCCATTTTCTACGAAAAAAATTAAATTGCAATTAAAAATTTGTTATATTTTGTTCATTCTTTTTTTTTTTTACTTTCATTCAATTTTTACGAAAAAGATGAATTTGTAATGAAATTGTATAAAAAAAGAAGACTAATTTATGATTAAAAACTTTAAATAGTTATTGATAATATTGAACATTAATTTTTTCATTTTTTTATTAAAGAATACTGAATTATATATATAAAATGTATGTATTTGTAATTTGATTATTTGTTAATTTAATCAATGTGGGTTTTGTATTCGTTTAAACATGTTTTTTATTATGTGAGGAGGGGAAAGGGGATAGTGGGGGTCGAACCTCCACTTGTAACTGTTGCACTGTACTTATGTGATTTCAAATTAAAGTTTTCGAAATAAATTTCTTAAAAGTCTATAGACATTTTAAACGAAAGTTTATAAAAGATTAGAAAATACTTCAATTAATTCCATGTACATCTATAAAAGTTCACGAATTTCATGAAAGTCCACCACTTAATAAAAATCTTTAATAGTCCCAATTAAGTAAGTCCCTTTAGTTTAATATTTCGATCATATGGATTTTAGGGGAGCCGTTATACGTAAGTACATAAACAGAGGTCTAAGATCTCCATTGCAAATTTCTTGTCTCAATTTTTAGTGAAAATCTGCAACTAGCTCTCCCACAGAAGTGAATGTAAAATTTGGATGGTTTCATTTAACATGCGATGCATAATGAAATGAATTTAGATTCTGAATTTGACTATTTTGTAACAAAAACTTCTGCAGACAATGATATAGAGAAAGATTCAGTTAAGATGAAACAATTCTTATTGAGCAAGCTTGGAAATGTCTCTGATAATATCAAGGCTGTTTTTGAGAACACTGATTTGAAGAGTATGGTGTGTTCACCAATGAGATTCAGACATCCTTGGGAGTTGCTATGGGGAAATATCAGTAAAGACAATGCATGTGTAGCTGGGGATGCACTACACCCCATGACGCCTGACCTTGGCCAAGGCGGTTGTTCTGCAATAGAGGATTGCGTCGTCTTGGCCCGGCTTTTGGCTGAAGGACTGAGAGAAAACTCAAAGAGTGTAAAGCAAGAAAATGCTGAAGAAATTGAGTACCAAAGGATCAAGACAGCATTGGGAAAGTTTGCTAAAGAGAGGAGATGGAGAGGTTTTGATCTCATCAGTACTGCATATATGGTAGGGTTTATACAACAGAGTGATGGGATTGTGATGAATTTTTTGAGAGACAATATTTTGGCTAAATTCTTGGCTGGGACACTGCTGAAGAAAGCTAGTTTTGATTGCGGCAAACTTACAGTTTCTTGATAACAGAAGTTGAAAGCTGAAAAAAAGCTCGAACAAACATGTTGTAATTTGATTTGATGTGTGTTTCCTCTACATTGGTTTTCAAGTGGTAACAACTTGTAAGCATTGCTCTCTTTGGAATAAAAAGACAAATAAGCCAAAATTATTTGCTAAACTGCCTTATAAAATATGCGTATTTGAATTAGCAGATTTTATATTAAACGTGTTAACTTAACTACACGTTATAAAAGTACATAATAATAATAATAATAATAATAATAATAATAATAATAATACTTGAGGGGACGCGTTAGTACAGAGCTGAAATCGGGGTTCTTTTGAAATTTTTCAAATTACAAGAGGCGTTGATGTATTAATCAGAAATAAGAGGACTATAAGAGTAATTATTTCAAATATTAGGGGTAGGAGAAAATGGCTTGCTGCATAAGAAAAATGCGTGAAATGACTCAAGAGTCCACTAGTCGTTCAAGATATTTATCTCATTTTTCTGATTAACTGGAGAAAATACCCCCGAGCTCGAAGCGGAGTCCTCTACGAATTCCAAAATTTCTTCAAAAATTTCACAATCATCGAATCTCAGGTTCGGATCAAGCTCGTATTTTCTTAACATTTGAAATTCAGTAATTTTTTCTTCTTATTTTGCAGCCTAAGAAATTAGTCGAAACCCTAGTTCCCCCTTGCTTCCATAAATCTGGAAAGCCAAAATTGAATTCCTATATGCATTTTCTATATTTCGATTATAACTCCGTTTGTTTGTCAGATATTTACCAAGATGACTCAAGACGTTGAGATGAAAGAGCAGTCCGCCCCCTCCAATTCCGTGCCCTCCACTGCTCCCTCCACCTTCCAGCGTAAGTACTTATAAATGCATTTTGATTTACTTTCTGGGGTAGCTAAATGTATTGATTTTTTTGTTTTTTTCTTTTCTCTATTTAGAATTGAAGGAGATAATGTCCTTGATTGAGATGGGGGCCTATTCACGCGAGGTTCGGAGGATTGTTCGGGCGATTAGGTCCACGATTCAGTTGAGGAGGAAGTTCAAGGCTTCTGTGCTCTCTGTATTTCTCAATTTTGTGCTTGTGCCGGGATCTGAAGCGCATTCTCGCCTATCTTCTTACCTTCCCAAGGTGAACAAGACAGTTTTTTTCGAATGAAAACTCTTTTAAAATGGGCAACTGTAGTGTATGAATTGATTAACTGATTGCTTATACAAGAATTCTCTATAAGAGAGAATTAAGTGGAAGAAACAACTTTTGAAATTTACTGTATCTGAGTTGTACTTATTTTGCACTAACTTAGTTTACATGCGCTTAATAAGTTGTCTACTGTTATGTGGTCATTTTTTGATTCTACCATAGTTAATATTCAGAATCTCTTACTCTCATATGATATTACTTCTTTGTAGTAATTGTGTAAATGCTGACGAATTTAAGTGATAAAACAAAGATTAATTTATTTTCTCGAGCTTCATTATCTCTTTCAATTTGTGGAATGGGTGAGTGATTACTTTTTATGACGTTTATATGCCTATAGAATCTTGAACAGGATTATATCATTAATATGGTGTTGCAAGAATAGTAGATTAAAGTAGTCGCCATTTCACATCGATTTATTGTATTATAAAAGATGATGTGGAAGTTTCCTTAGGTGGATGATTTATTATTGTTACATCTCATGTATTATGTTCCATGTTTTACAAAATTCAATGTAATTTGTAGGAGGATGAGCACGATATGGAAGTTGATACTGCATCATCGACAACTCAAGTTCCTGTAAAGCATTCCTTGCCAGAGCTTGAGATCTATTGCTATTTACTTGTTCTAATATTTCTGATTGATCAGAAGAGATACAGTGAGGTATAAGCTTTCCCATAAGCTTGCATATCATTAATGATGTCTGTAATGCTTTCGAATCTATTTCTGAACTTTCTTTGTTGTTCTTCAGGCTAAAGCTTGTTCTTCGGCAGGCATTGCGCGGGTAAAGAATCTGAATAGGCGAACTGTTGATGTCATAGCAGCTAGACTCTACTTCTACTACTCTCTCAGCTATGAACTTACTGGTGATCTTGCTGAAATTCGTGGGTATGACTTATGTTTCTGCCAGTTCTAAGGTCCTTGCAATGCCTATGATGATCTGAGGATAACACATGCATTTTGTATGTTTTGAAACAACTTGAGCAAAAGGGAACAAAAACAGTTGAATGTTATTTTCCCGTCTTTTCTTGCTCGTAATTGGATTTCTTTTTTTATGTTAATGTCTCATAGAGATCCTCATTTATTAACAGTAATCTCCTTGCTTTGCACCGGATTGCAACTTTGCGCCATGATGAGTTGGGACAGGTTTGTCACTCATTGGACAAGCATACAGTTTGTTATCGTGGTGGTGTTCTCATACTCTGTGTATGCTAAAAATGCAGGAAACACTTCTTAATCTGCTGTTAAGGAATTACCTCCACTACAACCTATATGATCAAGCGGAGAAGCTGAGGTCAAAGGCTCCTCGTTTTGAAGCTCACTCAAATCAGCAGGCAATTTTCAGCATAATGCTCCTTCAGTTGTTTACATCAACCTTTAAGAAATATGCTTCCTTTCCTTTTTCCTTGAAGGGTGACACATTTTTTTGTTCCTCACAATTTCTTTCCCACTTTTAGTCACTGTTTATTTTATCCTATTTTCTCTGTTCGGCAAGATCACTGTTTATTTCCATATTTGAGTCGAGATTGTTGCATACCCTTTATCTCTAGTTATAGCGAGACATAAATATCAAATTTTGTTTGTAATATTATTACAGAGAGATGACAATAGTGGCATACCTCACAAGTCTTGCATCTAAGAGGAAATTTGTTTTCATCTTTTAGGGACTTGCACAGTTTAAAATGTTAATAAGCTTTTAGGGTAGTAAGCAGATGCTGTTGTGTTGTTTTGGCAACAACATTGGGCACTCCAGCTGTTGTGGTGATACTCCTATTTTTGACACAGTCTCTTATGCTGTTTTGGATTCAACTCGATAAATACTTGATATATCTGCTTACTGGTTGTAATGCTTCTGTCTGCTTTCTTCAGTTGTGCGAGAATGTTGTTATTCTATAACTTGGTTTCGTTCTTAATTCATCAACGTGACTAGTGCAGATTCAGCTTTTGAATATATAGGTGTCTGCTCTTAATTCTGATTTTCTCTGCCATTTATTTCAGTTTTGCCGGTATCTCTTTTATCTTGGAAAGATCAGGACAATTCAGTTGGAGTACACTGATGCTAAAGAGTCCCTTCTCCAAGCTGCCAGGAAAGCACCTGTTTCTGCTCTTGGTTTCCGAGTTCAATGCAACAAGTGGGCTGTTATTGTCCGCTTACTACTGGGAGAGATTCCTGAGAGAACTGTTTTTATGCAGAAAGGGATGGAAAAAGCTTTGAGGCCATACTTTGAGCTTACAAATGTGAGTATGGTGTATTAAATTTGAAAACTTGTGCTTACAATTGATGAGTCCTAGACTTGATGATCCCACATTTGTCCTAGACTTAACTAGTTAACTTATTGATCTGATGGCTGCGGTCAACTTACTGGCTGGTGACGGAATAGATTTTACGATAAAATTCTGTAGCAAATCCTTGGCGTTGACATTATGCCTACAAAATCTTTCCAGATAAAGTTGCGTATTGTGCCCCGAGCCTCTTCATTTGACCTTTTCTACTAATATCTGCATTTTCAGGCTGTTCGGATTGGAGATCTGAAGCTGTTTAAAACTGTTGCTGAGAGGTTTGCTGGCACTTTTGTTGCAGACCGTACTAACAATTTAATTGTCAGGCTGCGCCATAATGTCATTAGAACTGGGCTCCGCAACATCAGTATCTCATACTCCCAGATCTCACTTGCTGATGTTGCTAAAAAGCTGAAATTGGATTCTGCAAACCCTGTTGCTGATGCTGAGAGTATTGTAGCCAAAGCAATTCGTGATGGTGCAATTGATGCCACACTAGATCATGCTAATGGCTGTATGATATCAAAGGAAACTGGGGATATCTACTCCACAAATGAGCCTCAAATTGCTTTCAACTCAAGAATTGCTTTCTGCCTAAATATGCATAATGAGGCAGTCCGTGCCCTTCGATTCCCTCCTAATTCCCATAAAGAGAAGGAAAGTGCAGAGAAGAGAAGGGAGAGACAACAGCAAGAGCAAGAGCTTGCTAAGCACATAGCTGAGGAGGATGATGATGAGTTCTAGTGATGAGAAACTGCTATTTGTTGAACTGAAGGATTCTCTCTTGCAGAGCTACACCATAACCATCAAGAACACTTCATTTTCTCATAATGAGGGGGCNGAGAGACAACAGCAAGAGCAAGAGCTTGCTAAGCACATAGCTGAGGAGGATGATGATGAGTTCTAGTGATGAGAAACTGCTATTTGTTGAACTGAAGGATTCTCTCTTGCAGAGCTACACCATAACCATCAAGAACACTTCATTTTCTCATAATGAGGGGGCAACTTCTCTACAGTGGATTTTTGCCTTCATGTCCGAATCTCATGTGAGGTTCTGGTTTTATACTTGAGCATTTGTGGTTTTACCGTTTTGTATTAGAACTCAGAATCCCATTTCATTTTCTCATAATGAGGGGGCAACTTCTCTACAGTGGATTTTTGCCTTCATGTCCAAATCGCATATGAGGTTCTGGTTTTATACTTGAGCATTCTTGGTTTTACTGTTTTGTATTAGAACTCAGAATCCCACCCCTTCCATTCGTTAAACACTAAAATAAATTTCTTTATGATCTCAAGGTTGATTCAAAATCATTGTTGTTTGATGAGGCTAATTATCAATTAATTTAATGGTGAAGGTACGACTGCTTAATGAGGGTATTTTTCCCCAATGTTTCAGCATCGATCAGTCTCTGGTGTATTGCCGTGAAATGGCAAAATCTAAATCTTCCCATGTTTATTATTTTAATAGCAAATTCGTAGGCATTTGCTTCGTTTTAAGGTTTAAGATGTTGGAATTACGCTGCAATTTTGATATTATTTTGCCTGGATGGACAAAGTAATATTTGTGGAGAACTCAGTTTTATCCGTCACAAATGATTTGGTACTCGTTGAATTTTGCCATAGGAGTTTACATTAGTCTCATTTTATTGTGGAACAAGTTTTCAGGTCTTTTACCTGTTTCACTAGGAAAACATGAAAACGAGGAGCCCCCAATTATTACTTGGTGATAAGAGGCGCTTCACTGGTTGAGAATTCATTTGGGAGTTACGGAGGGAGAGGTGGCTGTAGTCTTGGTGAAGGTGGCAATGATGATGATAATCATGATCCGTGTTACCATTCTCTGATGTTTTATCTATCGCAGCCGACATTCTGGATGGATTTTGCATCAACTCCGGCAACGACTCCCTGACATGATTGGCTTGAATTGTTTCACTATCTCTTTTCTGTGGCAACTAAAGAAAGACAAAAAGTTGAAATCTCGTATCAATAGAATCTTTAAAACGATGATTTTGAGTTACCTCTAATTTGAAGATGTTCGAAACCAGGCCTGTATATGTCTAGTTGCATTGACATCGGTTATATCCAAGCCCAAAGTATTCAAAGCCTCCAGCAAGTACACAAATATATCAATTCATAATAAACAATGTGGAAAGAGGAGATAGACAGGTAGTGGTGTGAGGGTGGAGATCATTTTAACATATCAGCAAAAATGTACGTGCATGTTACTAACATGGTCCATTATTCGCTGCCAGCCAAACATGTACAATAAAACATGCTCCTGCCTCCGGGGCACATCTCCAAGTGGTAAAAGAGGAAGGTGGAAAAACTCCAGCTTTACTTGAGGCGGTCGCGTCAGGGGTTCGAATCCTGAAATATGGATTTGACCTTTTGGTAAGTGCAAGTGTACAAGCAGCCTTCTACCCTGTACCTTTGGAGGCATAACCTGTGATTTACCTCCTTCACCAAGATCCAGGACAGGGCATGTGAGAATCGTCAAAGATGCGGATCATCCTTTAAGAAAAAAAATCAGACCCANCCAGGGCACATCTCCAAGTGGTAAAAAGGGAAGGTGGAAAAACTTCAACTTTGCTTGAGGTTGTCGCGTCAAGGGTTCAAATCCTGAAATATGAATTTGGCCCTTGGGTAAGTGCAAGTGTACAAGCAACCTTCCACCCTGTACTCTTGGAGGCATAACCTGCAATTTACCTCCGTCACCAAAGCCCAGGGCAGGGCAGGTAGGGGCCATCAAGGATGCGGCTCATCCTTTTTTTTTAATAAAACATGCTCCTCTATGAATAAAGTAGCGGAAGAGCAGATGCTTGAAAAGAAGAAAACACCGTAAAATATGCCAGAAAGCATTATTAGTTCCATTATTTTCCCTAACACGTGCACATAGTGACATTCGTCGAATGATTAAACAGAACTGCCTATTTTTAATATATGTATTCTAAAACGAAGTTTTTTTACGTGTATGGATACCAAAACTCACATCTCTTGTGGGCTTGGATGTTTGGATGGGAGGGATAAAACTATGAGCCTATAAACTGCTATGGATTCATGAACGTCCAAAAGTATTTACAATTCTGACAATAACAGTTATACCCTTGATACTTACCAATGCATACATTATGCAAAAAGTGATTCCAACTCGTGCTGAGGTGACCAAAGATATACGTGATGATATAAGATGATGTAAATAATTGACCACGATAGCCGTCTACCACAATGAGGCTGTCGACCCCCATGAGGCCAATCATAGACCGCCTACCACTGTGAGGCCGTCGACCCCCATGGGGTCAATCATAGACCGCCATCGACCCCCATGAGGTCAATCATAGACCGTCTATCACTGTGAGGCCGTCGACCCCCATAGGAAGCCCTCTACGTTTACACAGGGCCACCTGCCATTGTTCGACCAACACTATACTTAGCCAAATATATGGCAATGAGATGGACGAAAACTACCTAACAGCGAACGTGGGTATCACCAACCGCTCAACGAGTGAGGGTCACAACTCTAGAACGTGGCAGAAGTGGATAGGCATACGTGGGACACGTGGCACTATTAATCTTGGAACTAGAAAATGCCATCAGGTACCTATAAATACCCCAAAGGTGAGAAAATGTATTCTTCTTGAAACCTGAACTAATTGAATTCACTAAAATCTTTTCCTATTCTTTAAAATCGACTACTGATTCTTACGCCGGAGGTACGACGGGGGAGAAAAGCCCCGACCTCATTTTGCAGGTAGCTTACTGTAATTGGAGCAACCGGAACAACCTTCACNACTCGGATAGTGGGGGTCAATCTACCAGAACGTGGGAAAGTGGAGAGGTAAACGTGGGACACGTGGCACCAGCAACCGCCAAAACGCGTAGTAACAAGTGCCTATAAATACATCCAAGGTGAGAAAGGTATAGCTTCTTGAAACCCGAACTTTTTGAATACTCTTATACTCTCCGTTTATTCTTAAAAACCGACTACTGATTCTCACGCCGGAGGTACAACGGGGGAGAAAAGCTCCGACCTCATTTTGCAGGTAGCATACACTGATCGGAGCAGCCGGAACACCATTCATGTCAAGGATACCACCGAGATTTAACTCACCACCATTTCACCTGAAAAACAAGTTCTGACATTCAAGTAAATGGCACGTAAATGTTACTACTTTAGTAAAGTCCATACATGAAAGTATCCTAGCTGACATTGTAACTTATCTTTGCTGTATGTATCAACGATTGCTAGTCATTGACCAAATGCAATGACCGCCAAACATTCCTTTTAATTCTATATGGATACATAGAACATCCATAAACTTTAAGAAAGCTTACCCATGAAGGCAAGGAAGAGACTAAGACCCATTAATGCAAAGGAGAAAACGGACCACTAGGCAGCCGCTCTTTATGATCCTGAAAAAGAATTTATCGGTGAAAGCTCCACAACGATGTTTTTCATAAATAAATAATCTTTTGCTAGTAACAGGATATGTTTCTTAGCCTATGAATTCTAAACGGGCATTAAATAGGTGCATAATTTATTAATCAAATTTCTAGCAGTGATGTCAGTTTCACTTGAGACGATAATATTTCATTTGAGCATGCAAAACCCAAATAAATAAGTATATAACAGAATAACAATTGCATGTGAAGCTAAAATGAAAAAGGAAACAGTAGATGAATAGAAAACATTCAAACTGAAAAAAAAAAAATACAGAAATGCAAAAGAATTAAAATGCAATGTAAATCTTCAATTGTATAATAGCAATGACTTAGACATTCTCTCGTTACATGACTAATTTGAAGTCAGTGAGTGTTTGATGCACATTATTGAAAAGAAAATGGATTTTATGATGTGACATGATTAAAAATATATGGTTAAAAAATAAAGAAAAATTTTAGATTTACGTGTAATATTATTTTATTGAAAAATTTGTGATTGAAAATGTGTATTGAAAGAATGAATTTTGGAAAGAATGTAGATCAAACAGGGGCTAAAGGTATTAATTCCTAGCATTTAAAGGTAACAGGCAATTAGCATAAATGTTAAAGCAAACGAGCAGCGGGCATTACTGTTTTAAGAAAAGACTAAATAGAGAATGCATCAAAGAAATTAAAAAAATATAAAAGATGGCTAGCAAGGGAACAAGACTCATCACCGAGGTGCTCGTTGACCGCAAAATTATAACCAACAAGTTTCTCTCACATCGCCAGGATTTTCTTTGAATTCGATGTGAAATAATTATTTAAGTGGGAGATATTTGAATTTGCAAGCCTCACCTTCTCTTAGGGAAGAGTATTTATATATTTCTTTGGAGGCTTGGGGTCATTCTAGAAAATGACAAGTGACCGTCGGTGAATTGATAACCAATTTTGTTATACGTTCGCATGCTATTCATTGGTTTAGAAGTCATACTTTTTATATTAATCCACATGCTTGTTAATAAAGGCTTTTGCCGCGATAGAGGGGATGGCTCGCCCATTATTTTATGTGAACTTTCTACGTTCTAAATGACCTAACATACGTTTAGACTTCGCCTAAGGGGGTGAGCTTGCTGGATAGATTTCTTGATTCAACAGTGCTAAGAGAATAATAATGTTTCCAACAGAAATGAACTAGAGACAATAATAATACATTTAAGCAGAAATTAATAACAGGAAAACAGAGTAATAATCACAATTAAAGATATAAAGAAAATGAAAACAGTAAAAAGAAATTTAAACTCAAAAGAAACGAACATACAGAAGCAGCAATTACATGAAGTACAAAACTGAAAAGAACTGTACAATAAGATTAACAAGAGCAATAATAATTGTATTTTAAGATTATTTTTTTTGAGTGTACGTTTAAAATGTAAAGGAAGTAGATTTATGTGTAAAATTATTTTATTATATATATACTATTCAAAATCCAAAAAGGGGGAAACAAATCATATGTATATTTCACAAACGATAAAATATTCGGAGGACGTGGAAATAGAAGTATCACTTCCTGCAAGATGGAAGATTTGTTGATATGATTTTCAATCCATTAGAAGCCCCTTCTCGAATTAATATAGGATATATATTTGCATAAAAAATCTATAAGTACAGGGTCATATGGGCTTATATATATTTTCAGAATTTGTAATACAGAAAGCAATAAATAGTACATATATGATGACGGAGAAATCCAACTGGGTAAAAACTCTGGGACCAAACTAGTTACCTCCACTATAGACAATGTGGAGTTACAGTTCAATTCCAAACTAGTTCCACTAGCTGTTGTAAACCTTACAACTCTAAGATCTGCTGCTCATT
>CAIGRK010284294.1:0-14018 GCA_903798315.1 Fraxinus greggii | reverse complement strand
TTTATTCATTTGCACAGGTCTCATTTGGTTGCAAAGATGATCTTTCTCGATCAATTATGTGAGCTCTCTCCCTACCTACCAAGAAGCTTATTAATAAGAAATAGAAAGCTTCTCCACTTCTCTCGCACTCCAAAAACAAAGCCTTTTATTACAAAAAATATAACATCAAAGTAACAACTAGAAAAAACCAAAGGCTAAACAAAGCCTTTTATTAGAAAATACAATAACAACAAAGTAACAACTAACAACAAAGCTTCTCCATTTTTCTTAGTAACAACCACCGACACAATAAATAGTATTGTTGCTCCTTTTATTAGAAAAGCCTGTGCTTACCCGGTCGAAACATAAACTTTGACGCCCAGATTGTTGAGTGGATTAGGGAAATCCATAACTTACTATTTAGCATTGCATATAAAGTGATTGGAAGCAAGGCAAGACCAACAACAATTTTTGGCAATGCCCCTTCCTTTTCTTCCTCGTAGACCAAAAAGAAGGTTGCACTAAATGTTAAGACCATGCAAACGATGGAAGCAAAGAGCATAATTAGTCCAACCATCAACTTTGCTGGCAATGTAAATAGAAAATCATCTTCTCTATAGCGTGAAGTTAAGATAGACAAGAACATCATTATGGAAGCTGTCGAACTAAACATTGCCACTGCATCAGATATAGAAAAAACTGTGAACCACCTGTTGTTCAAGAAAATTGGAGAGCCTGTTTTTTCCTGATTCCCACCTGGTAGGGTAAAGGCTGCAGCAAACGCAACCGTAGCAATTAAGGTTGCCACAACCATGCAAGAAGTTGCTGTGTCCTTCAACCAATCCTCACCGGCTTCCCGTAGCTTCTCATGCTCGCTTGAAAACAACTCCCTAGGTGTTCTGCCCTCTCCATTTTTCTTCTGAACATTATAAGATGGTAAAATCTTCTCCACCTCCTATAAAGATTACTCAAATTAATGTATATTGCACAATCATCCAAAATTTAACTCTTAACACAGGGAATTAATTTTTGTATTACGTAGAATAGTGGATTGGAGACTTCTATGAACGTGGAAATATATTCACATATATATTCAAGATAAACAAGAAATGATACAATTCACAGTCATGCTATAAAGTGTTTTTCTTTTCTTTAAGGAGAAAAGGAAAGGGGATTTGGTAGTCATGTTAATTTCTCACCTTAAACCACAATAGCTCTCTCTGCATTTGAAGAGCTGCTCCAGATACACTATTAAGCCTGCTTGCAGGTGCTAATTTCGCAGCCAAGTGCAAAATGTTGTTATCGGAATGATCTTTACAAATCAATAATGCATCTTTAATAGCTCCTGTATTGTAGATGAGACTAAAGACTTTCTCTTGTCGGTTAATAACAGCAACATGAAATATGGAGTACCGATCTCTTTCTGAGATTATCCATATGAGATCAGGATATGAGTGAGTAAGCAGAGTCAAAAACTCAACATTCCCAATTTTTGCAGCATCGGTGAGTATACGATTATTTTTAAATAGTTCTAAAATTTCCTCGTCCTCTAAAGTTAGAATCTGTGCGCAAAGCTCCTTTACCAACTGACCGGCTTGTTTCTGCTTTTGAATTGAGTCATATATCCTTTTGAAACCTACAAATCTTTGCTAAATTATTTATAAAATTCACGTTAACTACAGAGGTAAAAATTCGAAAAAAAAAGGAAAATCTAAGAAAAAAGTGAAATAAATCTATATATTGATCATTCACACATAAAGCCCAGACTTTAAACAAGTATTTGTTAGGAGTTACTTTGAAAAAATAGAATAATACATATATTCTGATAATTTTGTGATTGTATAATAACCTTAATTAATCATCAGAAGACAATAAAACAAAACAAAACAGAACAGAACAGAAACACAAAACACTATGCATAAAAAAGTTCAATTAATATTTCCAAGCGGATGGAGTAATAAACGTGCATGCGCATCCAAACTATTTAGATACATGTATGTCTACTATCAACTAGAAATTTTCAGGTAAATTAAGCTCGATTTGTTAATTAATTTATTGTTAGTTGAAAGTTAGTAATGAAATAAAATGATCTTACATGGAACACAAGGGACGATCCTAATGAGATTTTCACATATCCATTCTTGACTTGTACCATAGTATGAAAAAGGTTTTTGTGCTAACTCGTGTAGAGCACGTCCTCTCTTGATGTCTGGAGAAGATTTAACTATACTTCCATCCGCTTTCAATATGTTTAATGCGATATCTGCACATAGGAAAAGCAATATTGCGAACGTAATTTTCATTGTCATCTTGAAGTCATAGTTACCGCACATACCATACATTTCGGTGTTGATAGTTGCAACAAGAATGTTCATGCGCTCCTCAGCCTTGAAATCTTCAAGATGTGTAATTTTGTAAAGATATTCAACCATTTTTTTGTTTCCCACCCAAGCTGCTACTTCAATCGGGCTTGTTCCGGATTTGCCTCGAATTGTTGGCAGAGTATTATTTTTTTCGTGCATGACCTTGGCAATTTCTACATCCCCTGATGCAGCTGCATACCAGAAAGCTGTATCTCCAACACTGTTCTTAACTTCCAGGTCTCCTTCGTTCAAGTATTTGACTAGCATGTGGACAATCGCAGTTTGCTTGGCAAGAGCAGCTATGTGAAGAGGCGTATCTCCTATATTTGTTATCAAAAGACGAGCTGCACCTTTGTCCGATCTCAGAACAGGTTCAGCAGCGTTCCAATCTCCTTTTAAAACAGCTTTATATAATATTAAACGACGATCTTCCTTTTCTCCCCCTGATGATGTTATGTTATCAGATATGTGTTAAACCAAATCCACTCACATAATCAAATCTTAATATTTACTGGCACATCAACTTTACATTGCAGTTTGTTAAAAGTCCATCTCTTTACTGTTCAAATCATAACAACGAGGGTTGGTAAGGATGATTTTTGTATATTTTCCAAGTAGGGAAAAATTGAACGAAATAAAATTGCGGAGAACGGTTAATTTATCACTTGGCCTCGATGTCATATGTATAGTCCCAACTGGAAAATCTTATAATTTGTATTTGTTTAACGTGCTTCGGACATGGTTGTCTACATAAATAACATCGGCACACCACTTCATCACCGGATAAAGTATACACTTACCCTATATTTGATCAACTCTAGAGCTTGTAAAATGAAAGAAAATCAGAAACTTACATTGTTCAGCATTCGCATTGGAAATTGGATTTTCAACTTTGACTTCAACTTGGCTGTGCATTCTTGGTAGCTCAACGGCTGGTTTCTTGACAACATCTGATATTGTGGCTGTAGAAAATTAATCACACGAATCTTTTTAGAACAACAATTAAAATGTAATCCCTGTTTGGTAGGGATTAAAATTAGATTTTTTTTTTTTTATAGATTTTGATAAAAGTTGATGAAATGTGTGGTTAAAAAGTTGTGGATCCCATAAAATGTGTAGTTAAAATTAGTTGTTGACTTTGATTTAAATTAAAATCTGAATTTTAATTTCTACTAAACAGGGGCTTATCGATTGAACGAGACCTTGTTTTAAAATAAAGGATTAAGCAATTGTTTAAGATGTGAAAGTGTTATAATAATTGAAATAAATATGTGAGATGTGAAAAATGATGTGAGATTGTGCTAGTGTAAATTTGACAAGTCAATGTGTGTATCAAGTTCTACACGTAGGAAGATCTAAAATAAAATAGACCGTCGTTAATTGATGCCCTATTTGGACAATCACCCTCAAGATATAACAATTGAATCACTTGTTCAACAATAACAAGCAATTTTTGAAACTCTCTAACTTTAATGCAGAACTAACTCAACGAAATAATTATCAATCGACTTTTTTATAAAGTGCACAAGATTATTCTGTATAATTTCCAAGAAAAAGAGTTGTATATTTATATATTTAGCCCCACAAAAATTAACTTACGATAATAATTCGAAACTAATAAAATAAAATAAATGTAGGCTATATTATTATCTTTAAATCACCCAATAATTCTCCACAGGGGCTTTACAGGCCCCCTCACTGTAGAGGGGGCCCCACCTTTTAAAAGAAATAAAAAAAATTATTGGCCTCCTCTACAGTGATGGGGCCTGTAAATCCCCGTGGGGAATGCTCCTGTACGTGGAGCATTCCCCATAACGGTCTCTAACAATTTTATTTTATTAGATATAACTGTCTGTAACAATTTTTATTTTACTGACAATAGATCTGGAAATAATTAAAATAATAAAATATTTATTTTTGTCAAATAATAGACTTGTAGAGTATGGTTTGAACTGTGTAATCTAAATCTCACACAAATTTCACATTTTACCACTCAACCAATTATCCCAATATGATTATTTCTTTCAAATTAAATATACAATATATATTTAACAGCGGCTAGTTTATAAACATGAATATCAAAGGGTAGGCACGAACCTATACGAGGCAACTCCAGCCGATCAACCCTTGCCTGTTCTGGTTCTCGTTCTGGATCTGGTTCATTGCTTTTCGAACTCACTTCTTTATCCCTCCTCCGTCTTCTTCTACCCGCTGGTCTGGAAATTTACCACGAAAACTAATGTTCTACTGTTAATTGGTATCAGTTTGTGTTAGTTTCTACATATACGGTACATTTGTTAACATTTCAACATTATACAAGTAACCGTTGATCAGCTATACTTCAGTACTTGGTCATATATAAAAATGTCAGTACTTGGTCATATATAAAAATGCGAATGCTAATTATTCTGTGAAGGCTCCGGTGATACTGCACCTTCGTCATGCAGTCTGTAATGCAGGCTATACAACCAGCATTACACACGCTGCATAAAAAGTGTTACCTCGAGACTGAGCGAAGACAGTGAATTTATAGCTGAAGTCCTAAATTATTATTCTTTTTTATTTTTTTATTTGGGGGAAATTGCAATATTTGTCTTCATTCTGTTGCCTTATTAGCAAATGAGTCTCTAATATATTTTCTTGACATTTTAAAAACTCTCAAATTACAAAATGGAACTGAAATCCTTATTTTCAAATAGGCGACTAATTATATATGAGGCATTTAAGCATTCTTTTTTTCAGGAGTAACAATACTTACGAAAAGGGAGAGAATACGTCGCATGAGCAAGTTGGGACCATTCGTCAACGATTGAAAAAGAACCTTCGATTTGTAAATACTAAAAGCTAATTAATTAATCAATTTATCTCAATTATTCATTTCAACCAGAACACGCCATTTAGTCAAAGCTTTCTCCAAGCAGTTTTACGTACAGTTCTCACTGGGACAACTTAAAAGATTTAAGTTTTACAAGATATAATCTATTACGAAATCAAATAAAAATGCACACCAGATATAACGTGGTAAAGCCTAAGAGAAACATACACGAACCCAATGACGTGAGTAAAATAATCCAAGAACAAAAAATACAATAGTTTCGATTTAGTAATTTTGCAAAATTAACTCAAACAATTAAGAGCAAATTACTGCCTGTAACACCTAGTCAGTCGGTCTTGATTGGCGGCTTACCTGAAGTCTGTCCTAAGCGTATCTGTTTGAACTGAAACCAATTGTACATGTTTTTCACATGTTTTGATATTTAAAAATATTCTAACTTAGGTAATTCAATAAATAAATAATGAGTAAAATTTTTTTACATCAACAATATAGATCCCTATACCAATTTTTCTTCTCGACTCAGCTGATTACAAGATCAAAATCATAATAGGAAGCCTATTTCAACTATATTTAAGGTATGTCTTTAGCACAGTAGTTTCACTAGCAAATTACTTTCTGAATAAGTAAGATTTGCTAGTAAAAAAGTAGCTTTCTTTAGCAAAATAAGTAAGTTAAAAGCTAAACCAAACATGCTCTAAACTATAGCGAAGTGAGAAAAAAAAATAGTTCAAGAAAAAGAATATATTTTCAAGAATCAAGGGAAATAATTCAAAAAATGAAAAGAAAAATGAAGAATTCGATTAAAAATTTTACAGATGAAAGTTGACCTTAGATACATTCTCCACTATGACTTCCGTCTTCAAGATCCGGGACATGAACAGCCAAACAATCCCTTGGGCTTTCAATTTTCCTCAGCATACTCTGGTGGCGACAGTGGTCTCCTGTTTCCTGGAATTCATCTGACTTCCTAGCATTTCTTTTTTAGGCTTTGGTGCTGGTTGTAAATAGATGTGGGCTGAATTTTTCTTATGAGGCCCCCAAAAAATTGACCGCCATGTTGAAGTTGCCTAATGCAGTCATATTTGAATATTTATGGTCACATCTAACTAAACAGTTAGTTAATTGTTTATCTTGATTATGTTGAAATATGTGATGCAGCTTTCCACACTACATATGAATAAAGTCTTGTTTTACAGTCTCACTAAAACAGGAATACCATCTTCTCTAGTTATTTTACTGACCTACGATTATTATTATTTCATTTTATATATTCTGAAAAAGGCACACAACGTGATTACTATAATCATCTTAGTTCTTTTCAAATCACATGTATTGGTCTATAAATAAAATTGTGTAAGTCACAACAAGGAAGCATTGTATGTGATAATCGTGACAAATGTGTGCAAGTGATTTTCAATGATATCTTGTTTATAATTTCATTTGAATCATCAATATATATTAATTTTAATCAAAATTATGTGTAGAATATATGTATATATGTTTTGATAATAAAATAATGCGTAAGTGTTGAGTAAGTATAAAATATTAAATACAATAACAACAACGTTTCCAATTTTCGCAGCATCATGAATGTCTCTTGAATTAGTTTTGGGATTTAGTCTGGTAAAATCACTGGCTTGTCTTCGTATATGAAGTGAACTATAAATTAATCTACTTTGCCAAAAGAAATTGTCTAGAAGCAATTCCGATGAGTTGGAGCGAAATGATTGAATAAAAAAGTAGACTTTGTGTAAAACTGTTCAATGATAGAGTGACATGTGACATTATGTAAGCTATTATGTAAGCTTTAATGTACATAGAGGAAGATTGGTGAACTATATATCCTTTTGAAACCTAGAATCTTCGCTATATTAACAAACATTTTTGCACTACAAACCCTTAAATTTAGAAAAACAAAATCTAAGAATCAGTTTAATAGGTAAAGGTGGAAAGGAATTCCAATTTTATGTTAGTTGGAAAATAAAAATTCACCAAACCCATAGGAATTCGTTTTCCATGAAAACAAAAAAATACAGCTTAAAGTGGTCGTACCTTGGAATTCTGTTTCCATTTCCACGTTGCTATCAAACTGTCAAAGTAAAATTCGTTTTTTTCAGATGTGACATTTTCCATGGAATTCATTGCAATCAAACGTGGTCTAAGAGTAAATTATTAAAGCAAAAATGAAATCAGAAGATTCACATCAGAATCCCAGACACGCAAACAGACAATTACTAGGAAGTCACATTAGAAGCCCATACATGCAAACTAGCATTAATATTAGGTGGGCACAATAAGAACCTTAATTATATATACGAAGGAAAAACAAACGAAAGATTAACATTACACTTACAAGAAACATATGTACATTTTCCATGGATATGTTCAGTTCATTTAGTTGTAAGGTATGTAGAACTCCCTATCCAAAGGATTTATGCATATATATAATAATTTTAACCGAATAATTTCACTTTCGCTGTTCTTTCCCATAATCAACTTTAAACTTGATATTCGTGATATTTCATCCAACTGGGATATCCCAAAATTAGAGTCCACTTTGATAAGTAGAATAACTTGTGTATTGACTATATGAAATCAGAAGACAAGATCTGCACAAAATGCATAAAATCTCAATTCCCAAAAAGCAATTGTATTTTTTTAAGTGAACAGAGTAATATGTGGCTCCAAAACGAAAGGAGTTGAAAGGAGCTAGCAGAAACATGTGTTCTATCAATCAGCTTGACATTTTTTCTTTATTGTCTTACATGGAACACACATTTTTTTTTTCTTTTTTTATATAAAAGGGCGATTTATTGCCTTATATGAATGCCGTAAGTCAAAAAATACTTAACTGATTTAGCAGCGATGGTTGCAAGGGCTGGGTGGTTGAATCATTTGCGTGGGAGTCGTTGAATGTGAAATGTGAGACTTGTCTGGATGTTTCACGGTCAATTGGATAGTTTTTGTTAACTAGAAACCATGGTGCTACGTAAAATTAGAAGGGGACTAAAATGATTAAAAAAGTAGAACATGGACCTATTTGTTAGTACATGACTAGGTTGAAAGCTGATTTGCAATTTTCCTCGCTCTTTAGTCTTTTGGTCGTGTTTCGTCCTCATAATTGCAGCATGACGCATGGGGTTACCGAAGACTCATGCTTAATAACTGCGTAAGAGTCATGCTACATATGTACACAATTGTTTACACTTCGATTTATATCATTGTAAATTGACAGATTTTGATACAGTAATTTTAAAAATGTATTTTTCAATCAATGACTAAACTATTTATATATAGGAAGTGTCAATAAAAATGTACACGTTTGGGTATACAAGTAATTTTAACCCTATAGTAAAATTTCTTTATATTGATCTTATCCTCGAACTTTTCATTAATTAACACATTTTATTTTTTATAGCAGTTTATGTCCGAAAAATCCGTTAAAATAGCGTATAACAATTTATTTTTCCATTATATTTTTAAAAAATAAAAAAAAGTACGAAAAATATTTTTTCTTCATTTTAAATCATGGGAATAAAATATTTTGATATAAAGCATCATCAATGACAAGATATACTAATTAATGAAAGATTGAAGACAATAATTCGACCAAAAAAATAAAGAAAATAATTACTCTAATAAGCAAAAATTAATGAACTTAACTACAATTAAAATGTATTGTAACCAAAAAAAAAAAATGTGCGTTGCTAATATAACCACCCTTTTCAATATTTGAAGATTACATATTTAAACCATTTTCTACCATTATATAAACATCATGGGTCCCAAATGATTGAACCAAAAAATCAATTATTTCCCTAAAGTAGCGAGGCCAGACACCTATTAACCCCCTACTTTTAATAAATTTTAATAAAAGTTAATTAAATGTATGGCTAAAAAATTGTAACTCTCATGAAATATGTAATTATTTTTAACTTAAAATTTTAATTGAATTTTAATCCAAATCAAATAGGGGCTAAATATTGTCGGTGTCTCCATTAATTATTTATAGGTAATTTATTTCTTATTATCACGAAAAGTCAAGGAAGTTTAGTGCGTGTGGTCACTAAAATCCACGTGTACTCAATAATTGATCGTCAAAACTTATCCAGTCGTACTAAAAGTCAAAAGTAACTTTTTGTTCATTGACTGAGCAGTTTTAAGGCATGAAAGAACCCATTAACACGTCGGGTCATTTTGTTAAATAAAAATTTCAAATTGTCACTCTACACTTCATTTTTCACTTATTTTAATTGCTAATAGTTTTTTATACTTCATCTTCACAAAGATTGAAAATAAAATTAAGGATTAATTTAGTAAATAATAACGATAATTACTAATTTTTCTATAATAAAAATAATATTTTTTATGTTTAACATTAATTGACTTGCACGTTCACCGACCTTTACATCTGGCCTGGGTTAGCTCTGAAGTCGAATCTGGAAACTATGTTATTGCCTATAGATATTTATTTAAGAGCTGTCTTGAGGGTATGCATTTGATAAATCTGTCTCGGTTAATTTAATTTGTGACCTACCAAGCTAATTAGATATCTAATTATCTTTGTTGAGGAGTAACACTGTAACATCCCCAATTTGATTTAGAATAATCTCACTTGTATATAAACAGTTATATAATGATTTAGACATATGGAATGTTAAAAAGAGAGTTGAGAAAGTTTTCCTTTTTTATTTGATTGAAAAAATTGAACGACAATCATATTTTATCACATCATGTGTATGTAGCACAACTACTTTCAAAAATGATTTTGTACATGGATCCATAAACTTGTACTCAACTGTTTTGGCAGCATAGTCACAAAGGTTAAGTGATTGAAATCATTTGCATGTGGTGTGGTCAGTTAGGAAATGTGATGTGTGAGACTTGTTTGCATATTTTGTTAACCTTGGTTTTTGTAAAGGTGACGTGACCAATAGAATCTCCGAGTCCTCTCGAGTTCACGTAAGCCTTTTGTCTTGCACAGTTAGACAAATCGTAAGTTGCACATGACCTTCTCCTTTTTCGAAGTGACGGAAGGCGGTTACGTATACTCCGACAGTCAAGTCAATCAATGTATGAGTGAAGGGGTGTTGAAAGTGTTAGATACGTGGGTCACCCAAGTGTAAAGAGGTTTTAATTCTACATTTGCAAGGAGTGTTTCGATGAATTTCTTGGTTAGTTTAAAACATGAGCAGGGGAAAGAGACCATACTACTAATGGAGATATTGAAGGAGTAACATTAGCAGAAGTGTCCGAAGTGCTAAAAGTGTGCATGCAAATTTCAAGGTAAGATTCGACGACAATGCCCAATCTAGAGAAATTATAAAAAGTAATTGTAACACTGTAGTTCCATCTCGATAATGTAAATTAAATATCACGTGTGGATCGCCTCTATTGTGACATGAGCTATAATTGAATGAATAAGTAATTACTTCTGTAGTTTTTGTTCTTAAGTGGAGAAATTTTTAAATCAGTTTTAAATTGTGAATAGATTAGTGATCGATGTTGAATAAAATGTAATGAAATTGTGTAAGTTTGCATAATAAAGTACATAATGTTGAAACACTTTATCATTTATTTAAATATTTAAATGGTTAGATAAAGTTACATGTATATCATTTAAAATATTGTCTAAATGCCCGAAAAAGTTGTACTCTTTTGATCAATATATATTCACATTAACTGATAAAAAAAAAAAAAATTGTCTAAATGCTTGGTTAAATGTTAAAATATTCACAAGTAGCGAGTTTCGGAAAATGAGTGAATTAAAATTGTGAATCTAAAGTATAAGTAGAAATACTATTAATTAACTAAACACTCTAATAGTTGCAAAGTTGCTACTTAGTCTCCATTCTTTGCATAATACTGAGTAAGTTGTATCACGACATTAATTATGAACCCACTGTGTAGCAATGTAATGACTGAATAACCCAACTTTCCAAAATACAACAATTTTATTTCTTTCTTTGTCTTTGCTTTTAATGTAAATCATTCAAGACGTAATCCCAAATCCAAAAGAATAAAATTTAATAGGTTTTTCTTTAGTTAATTTTCTCATGTGGCAAATTTCATTTGTTTGACCGTCAAAATATAAATTCTTTTTTTTATTGACAATATATTTAATTGAACCTCACTTTTAGTATTTAACTGCTTTATATTGCAAAATTCAAACCAAAACTTCAATGCATTTCTCCCGGATGGCTGAGATCATCTCCAAAAAACTCTCCAAATTCAAGTTGTTCTTTATTTCAAAGAGTCAATGTTTAAAAATAAATTTCAAGATAAATTGTAGAGGCCAACTTGAAGGATATAGTACTATATAATTGTTGAGAAATTACAACTGGGATTCCGTGAACAGTAGAATTTTTCGTGCAAATGGACAACCATTTCTGAAGAGAAAAACATCCCAACGATGTGTAGTTTAAGCCCTTTCAGAATTTATAAAAGTTGAGAGACATCTGAGACTACATAGTAGAGAGACATATATTCTCAGTGTACTATAATTTCTTCTATTACTCTTTCTCGTTTGATTTAGAAAGAGGTTGTCATAATTCTTCTAATTTAATAAAATCCTTCTGTTAGCCTTAGATCATTACTTAGCCCAATAAATATGCCCAAATCATGTAGTTAGGAGTGGACAATACTTACAAAGCAATAAACAATATATGGAGATTATCCTGCAATTTGTATGCATATCTTGGTTTCAACAAGTCAAAAATTTATTCGATATTTTGCAAGTGCAATTCACGATTTTATCGTCTGTGCATGTACAGATTTTGATTAACGGAATATAATTAACGCTCCAATTTATTCAACAACATTTACTTCTTGAAGTGACGTTGCAAATTTATTCGTTGACATTGGTTTAAATGTAACTCATCAAGATTTTATTTCTCTAATTCAAGTTTAGAACTTATAGTCATCTATAAACCCTTGTACATTAGAAGTCTCACCACGAACATGTCATCTTACAACAGTTGCTACATTGAATAGATGATCATGGCAAAATCGTACCAACTTATTTTTTGCTGCAACACGTAGACCGCAGTTGCATCCATCGCCGTCAAACTTCCAGTCACCCATAAGCCCAACATTTGCTCCACAACTTCCTTAATTGTAGAATTTCCACCCAGTGGCAGCCTTGATTATAGTTGGGGTAGACGATCGCCTAAAATCTTGCTTTGACGAGAGCTTCTATAGAAAAAAATTATTACATATATTATATTTATAATAGATAAAGAAATTTTTAAAAAAAGTTTTATATTCTTCAAAGTGTAAAAAGGTTTTTAATACGTTCATGACTATTCAATTTTTTTTTTTTTCGTTTTTAGATTGACTCTCCGTTTTCTCTCCATTTACCATTTCTTTTGTTTTTATTTGACCTTTTAACTTTTATTTAATTATCGCTACTTTTTTAATCATCTTTAATTCTTCATTTCCCAAATTCAATCCTTTGTAAATTCTTTAGCTTGTGCTTACGGTCTTTGACATTAATAATGGCGTGTATGCCTTTTTTTCTTTAATTTTTGTTCTCATATATATTAGTCAGAGTTGAACGTGCGTTGTACATTTTTCTAAAATACTTTATAAATGATGTGAAAGTAATATTTTACCATCCATTTACAATTTTGATCAATATATAAGAGAAATGCAAATTCCTGAAAATAAATATTACTTATTATACATTGACGTAAATAGTAAAATGCATAATTGGATGTGAGTATTAGAATTACAACTAAATGAATAAATGAACATAAATGACAAATACGATACATGAATTAACGTAAATGTTAATTAATTTAGAATTAATATTATGGAATATATATGTGATAATGAATGTTAAGTGAAGATAATTTAATTTTTAATTAAGTGAAATTGAATATTAATTTAACACACAATAACGTGAATAACGAACTACACTCTTGAATGTAAAATTCTAATTAATGTTAATTTAATAAGTATTAATGTTAACTAATTGAGAATAATAGCAGGAACATGGACGTGAATGTGAATGTGAAATTCTAATTAATATTAATTAAATAAATGTGAATTAATTAAAAATTAATAACATGGAATACATGTATGGACAAGATTTTTGTAGTATTTATTATAGTTTGCAAATTAAATCCAGATAAAAAAAAAAAGAAAATAAAAGTATTATTGAAATAATTGAATTGTAGTAGGTTTATAATTGTCCAAAAAATGATTCTAACTTGATGTGATATTTAATATACTAATCAGAGTTGAACGTGCATTTGCACATTATTTTGAAATACTTTATAAGTACTGTAAAAGTAGTATCAATTTGTTGGGAGGATATGATAAGTTTCAAACGAACTAAATAAAATAAAATTTAGGATATAAATTCAAGAGAAGAAAATTGTACTTTCAAAACTCAACTTCTACGGTTCAATTTTTTTTTTTTTTTTTTGTGATGAAATACTACCAATGGACAATATTTTTATACTGCATTTGGTATTTAAAAATTAATTGCTAATACATAAATTTAAACATCCATTAAAATTCCTAGATACATAAATATAAATAAATTCATTTATAGTAACTCTAGATAACTAAATTCATGTAGATCAATATTCATTAAGTCGAAATTTATTGAGTCTAGATTAATGTGAATGTTAATTAACTGAGAATTAATAACACAAAATTCATACAAAAAAAAAAAATTTGTAGTATTTATTACATATTGAAAAACGAAAAATAAGATGTCATTAAAATAATTGAATTGTAGTCGAGTTTAAATTGTCCAAAAATGATCATCACTTAATGTGATATATATATATATATATATATATATATATATATATATTACTCTATTCATT
>CAIGRK010284255.1:0-17591 GCA_903798315.1 Fraxinus greggii | reverse complement strand
AAAAAAAAAAAAAATAAATTTAACAATATAATTATGTGCAATCTCGAAAGAATTGTTTGATGGCTCATGACAATATAATTATGACTTGACAATATATTGACAGATATTAAAAAAAAAAAAAAAAATTAGCCAAACCCGCATTTTAAAACATGGGCCTGCCCATTTGGCTTGCCTAGCCACATGGGCTGGCTTAGGCTTAGGCAGACGCCCAAAAATGAGGCTTGACTCGAGCCTCAGCTCGGTTGCCTCAGCTCGGTTCCCTCAAGCCGAGCTGGCTCGAGCTTTTTCGGGGTGGAGCCACAAACCGTTCGAATTGATGAGCCAAATTAACATCCCAAGTTGACTGCTCCAAGAGGGGGGAATTCAATGGTATATAGCATATTCTAACAAAGTTGAATGAAAAAACACAAGTAATAAATAGCCACAATATCTACCTCAATAGTCGAAGACTTGTTTACTTTTCCAACTTATTGAGAGAATTGGCGTTGCTACCTCACTTTTTATCACGAGAATGTTTGGCCACCCTTAACTATGTCCATCATGTATTCTATATGAAAGTTCACAAAAATCAACAAGAATAGTCCCATGTTTTTTTCCGTTTTCATGTTTGGTCAGTCTTTCAGTCGGAGAGGAAGTCGAGAGAGTGGCTAGGCAAAACTTGTGTTTTAATCTCATCGATACACATCTTCCCTCCCCTCATCAATATGCAAAAGGAATAACACAGAAAAGACCATTAACCATTGCATTATGGCTGTTGACTCATCCCAAAATGTGCTGCACTTTTTCTTGGTTATGAATTCTTCAAGACATATCCTCAAAAGTTGGAAAATCTAGACTAAACCATAGCCTGACTTTTAACTCGAGAAAATCTAGACATACATGGCAAAGTGACTATAAACAGCACAATAACAAGTGTTCCTAGGTAACAGCTGCTAAAGTTTGAGAACAACTTCTTGCAGATAAGATATATAGACGTTGAAGGACAAGACAAAACCATATGGATTTTGAAGCGGTTCAAAAATAGTGTGATGTGCATTACCCTCAAGGAATGAAATACTAAATCATCACGGCAGATCAAAAATGGCAATACCATTGACCACATAATCCTTCCACCTGTCATATATTGCGAATTGGGTTTCATGAAAATCAACTTCCAAAATGGATATCTAGTTATAGATATAACCATAACTTTTTCCCACACGTTCTCGACATACAAATCTCCTACTAAATATCTGAATGATATGATATTTCACTCTACTATCATGGGAAGAATCCCGGTCCATATCATTCATACATTTGTAGTGTTTTACAAACATATACACACTACCATAATGATTCATATAATATGCAGTGCATACATCATATTTGGGGTGTTTTTATATATCAAACACGCATTCTAGTGTGTTGATATTCAATTAATTTCACCTATTATAATCACTTACAACTATGCACCATTGGATCCAACTAAGGTTTATTTCAGAGCAAAGCGAATTTCAAGAGAAAAAATTCAATTAGAAGAATAACAAACTTAACAAAGCCATGACCTGGAATGGAACCAGCCATAATTTGATCCTGAACAGCAAAGAACTTATCATTGCAACTTTGTCTACATCACCATATTCCAATAATCAAGAGACTTAGTTAAAAATAAAATTGCTAAAAAACAATTCACGTGATTAACATCACTCAATAAGCACTCAAATATCAAAGGAAAATAGAATGTAGACAAATTTATTCACAAATTCCACCATCTTTAACAAGATTTTACACCATAAAATAGCACATATGAACAAGGACAAACAATGAATTGATCACGATGTTTTTGACAGCATTAACATGTGAACACCAATGACTTACGCCAAGATAAAGATGGGAAACCAAAGACTTTACCCTCAACTACCAGTTGTCCTTGACAATTTTTGACTTCTCCAGAATAAATTTTCCTTCCTTATATTTTTGCGTCTCCTCGTAAGCTTTTTCATACTTCCAGCCCAATACCTCACGGCAATCAGAGCAATATACGTCAGCAACTGTGTGGAGACCAGTCATAAGCTGCCTATCTTCTTTAGGCCCCACGGAAATGTTCATTGCATGAGAGAACAGAAATGCCCGACCATTTCTTCCCTATAGTCAAACAACATATATTTGTTGGTAAGATTATCCAGCAATGTTATCAGCAGTGTAAAGCTCACAACAGAAACATAAACCACGAAATAAAACAAGCTGTATTCTAATCACTTTTCCAATTCTCTATTCTATTTTAGATTTCCTTTGCAGCACAGAATTAGAACTTAGAACCGATGGTCAATTCACTATACTTTTAGAACAAGTTAATTATGTTCCTTCAGTTTTTTCCTCCATGAATTTTTACAGTTTCATTATTTAGAAACAGAGAAAGAAAAATAAACCTTCCAATTTCATCCAATCCTCCTGGATTCTAATACAATACATACATTCTGATAAAGATGTGCCAGAACTATGAAAGAAATCCAATCAGAAATGAAAAAGAAATAGTGAAAAAAAAAAAAACTCAATTTCAATGTCCTGATTTCCTCAAGTCTTCTGATGAATAAATAAGGTATTAATTTTTATCTTTGCCTCAGAACAAAGGCAAACCAAAAACAATTCCAGCAATGCAGAGCAAATTTTGTCAAGAAACAGAATAGATAGGTAGTATCTAACCTGAAATGCTTTAGAAATGACATCATCGTGAAAAGCGACATGATTTCTGCAAGTGCAGCAACTGTACAATCTTGGACCAATCACCTCAGCCATTTGATGATCAATATTAACACCACTTCACTACAAGCTGCTTGATGAAATTCTCACACTCTATCAGCAGAAATAGGCAAAAACTAGGGAAAAAAGTTGTACATTTATTGCAAAGACCCAAGAAAGTCAATGTGGTGTTATATTCTTAGCCTTTAACCAAAAATCTGCTTTCCACAAGAAAAAGAGAAAGAAACCTTCAAGAATTATGATCCAGATTACAGCCGACAATCACAAATTGAGCACTCATATAACGAATTTTTGAAAACCATAGAAAGAAACAATAGGAAGAAAAAATCATAACCTACGTAAGAAAAAGAACAACCCAATTGAATCCAGTAACTCGCAAACATAAAGCACCAGACAATCAAGAAAATTAAGAAATTAAGAAGCCCTTTTCAAGGTAATTTTAGACTCACCAGTGGCGTGGTTCCCGTGTGTGTGAGAGAGCGGGATTGGTGGAGGGAGGTTGGTGGGATGGAGAAGTATAACGTGGACTAATGTGTCGGGAGTTTATTTTGATTATGATTATAGTAGAAGAAAAGAGTTGCAGTGGAAGTATCAAGAAAGTACTGCATCATAATTTCAGCTTTTACGAATTTACCATTCATTATGTCGACTAGACTGACTACACGTACACCTCCAAGTGGATAAATTATATTTTTCACTCGATCACTCAAAGTTTCAGAACTTGTTTTCTTTCCATTTGGACCCACCAAGCCGAGCTGTGGGCCGCTGCCTCAATTGTGAAATTAGTTTTGATTTTTAAAGTGGAAATTACATAAAATCAAAATTTTAAAATTCAAATTTCAAATTTTAGATATAAAATTTATCTATACAAAAATTATATATTAATTTATTTTTATCTAAATTATAATTACCCAAACTCTAAAATCCCATATCATTTATCAGATCTTCATTCTCTTTCTATCCTTGCCTACTCTCTCCTCTCTCTCTCTCTCTCTCTCTCATCATCACTCTTCTTCCCCTCGCAAGGCCGCCGAAGACCTTGCAAGGCCGTCATTCATGGCCGAATGACGCTGCTGTAAAGCGATTTGTGCGTTGGTGGTTTGCGATATGTACCGGTGGTGTTTTGCGATCTATGTTGTTCATCCTTTTTTTTTATGACATGTGCGGTGGTTTAGGTAGCATCGCGATCTATGCGGTGGTTTGTCATTTTTTTTTTTTGGATGAAGTGAACGTGGTGATGTGCGATGGGGTTTTTGGTGGTTGGGGTTAGGTGCAGTGGTTGTCGATCTGGAGGGTTTTTTTTCTGGTTGTTGGCGTGGTGGTGAGTCTACGGTTGTAATGGTGGTTGGGTGGTGATCGGTGACGGTGGCAGAGATGATGCTAGGGTTGGGGATATTTTTCAAGTTATAGGATGGGGGGGTGGTGGTGGTGGAGGTCCTGTCATTTTGGTGGTGGTGCACCTTGGGGTGCAAGATGTTGGTGTAGATGTTGGGTGCAACACGTTGTGATCGACGGTGGTAGAGTGTAGACGGTGGTCACGGTGGTGGCGTTGACGGCAATAGATTTGAGGAAGTGGTGGTCGTGTTGGCAATGGTAGTGTAGGCGATGTTGGTGAGGTTGTGGGGTGGTGCGTGGTGGTGGCGGTGGCAATGGAGATGGGTTTATCGCGATGATGGTAGAATTGCGTGACAATGTGGTGGTGTTTTTCTGCGATATGTTGATTAGTTTGAGGTGATTGTGTTGCTGTTGGGAGGTGGTGGTGGTGTCACTGGAGGGAGTGGTGCGGTAGTGGTCACAAATGTTGATTGTGGTTACAAATTATTTAATCAATTGTAACTATTAAATTGGTTAATCTGTGACCAATAAACAATACGTGACCAATGAAAAAGATAAATTGTGACCAGGAAATAATGTGTGACCTAAATTTTTTTTTTAAATTTGTGATCAATAATTTAATAATTTGTGACTGTCTACTATATTGTGGCTTATAATATTTGTGATTTGTGACCGATGAATAAATTGTAACGTATAAATTTTTTATTTGTGATCGATGAACAAATTGTGATCTGTAAAATTTTTGAATTGTGACCGTAAAATAATTTGTAACATATAAAATTTATGTTTGTGATCGAAATAGAATATGTGACTAATTAAATTGATAGATTTGTGATCGATGAATAAATTGTGATTTTATATAAACTTGTTTCTTTTTTCACATGTATTAAGAAAACTTCTTTAATATCATTAGAAAATAAATTTTTGTCAAATATTTCTTCATTTACCCCTATTTAATTTTCAATATATATAACTAAATATTATTGGAACCAATAAAGAATTTGAAGAAGAAGAAGAAGAAGAAATGAGAGTTGTTCCATGTTTCCAAGAAGTGAGAAATATGTGTATTTGGATGACTTCAAGAAGTTGACATATTAAATGAGAAAAATTTAATAAGGGTATATTGGTAAATGAACACAACAACATATTCTAAATTAGGAAACATGTCTATATATTTGGGACAAGAGAAAAAATGAAATTCAGCATATATAACTGGGACAGAGGGAGTATCTTTTTCAACTCAAGTTCTTTGATGTCTATTTAGAATGTGGATCTCATATCTCGAGTCCGAATGCTTCTTCATCAAGATTGGCAAGTTCAAATTCTTCATGTTTACAGGGAAGCTAATACTATTGCTAATCATATGGCTAACTTGGCTTTTGATCAGATAGATTGTTTCATTAAGTACGATGGTCCCCCATCAAGTACAAGTTTTCTTCTTTTTGGAGATGTTATAGGAGCTGCTCGTTCACAGATGATTAGCTCATAATATATTTAGTTTTGTTTCTTTAAAAAAAAAAGTGAAATATCTAAATGGTTGGTAGTAACAAATTGAAGTTCAATGATGTAGATGTAATTTTACTAAAAGTTGTGAACAAAATTGTAATCTTGACTAGTAAAAAAATTTGTACGTTGATATTTGCATTTGTAATTTTTCTAGTAAACATATACCCCGTACAACTATTTTTTTAAGGATGTAATCACAACTTATACGTTGTTGATACGCTATATGTAATGATTGGTCTTTATTATTAAACAAAGTTAGATAGTACAATGACTGAGGTGTGCGATTTTTTTCAACTAATTTTGTTAGACCCTTGTCTCCACTACTATCATCATTATTATAACATAGCATGATACGCACATTTTATCGCATATTTCTACAGTCACCCTGGCCGCTTCCGCCACCCACTACCAGGTCCACTGCTACTACATGTATCTTGTTTGATTTAGATTATTTGAGAAGTGATTATTTGAAAAGTATTTTTTTGATGAATGTATGGTTAAAAATGAGACACGAGTGATTCTCAAAGAATCAAAATAAACCTAAGAGTTTAGTGTTATACCAGCGCCAGCATCACCAGCACACCATGCACCATCACCACATTCATTCACCAACACCAGGGGCGGAGCCCAATGAGGTCCAGGTTGGGCCTGAACTTCTGGGCCCAACCCCATCGCCCAGAATTTTTTTTATTATTAATATGCCAACTTTCAGCCCAAGAGTAAAGTCCAAAACCATTACCAATGCACACTATAATCTGTTATTTTGGTTTTTATGCTTTGCTTTTCATTCTTCTTTGTAACCTATTCATTTCCAAATTCAATTTCTCATTTCACTGTCACATTACCCGTTCACTATCCATCTATTTAAATTCAATTTCGATTCCAAATTTTAAACGCTTTATTGTTCATTTTTCATGATTCAATTTCTAATATTTTCCATTAAAAATGTATTTTTAATCAAAATTCTTACTTTTATACTGTTTCATTGATATTTTTCTATGAAAAATATTTTTCTATTTTTGGTCACGTGACTATATTTTTTCTCAAAATCATGAAAAATGTTTTATTTAGAGGGATAGAATTTTTTTTGTCTATTTTTGATTACGTGACTATTTTTTTCTTGATTTTTCTCAAAATCGAGAAAAATATTTTATTTAGAGGGAGTAGGATTTTATTCTCCAAAAAATTCACCTTCTATTCCTCTCTCCTACCTACTCACTTTGCCTCTCTCTCATCCATCCACAAAAAGGAAGCGTTTCCACCCTCTCTTTACTCTCTTGAACGACCAAAAGTTTTATCTGGCAATTTATGGTCCAAATCACAATTGTCTTCAAATCCCGAGACCGCATCATTTGCCCATGCTTTGATTGATTGGAAAGAGACCCCCACCACTCACGTGTCTAAGGCCGACGTGTCGGGGCTGCGGAAGGAGGAGGTGAAGGTGGAACTTGAAGATGATCAGATTCTGCTGATAAGTGGTAAGCGGAAGACAAAGATGGAGGATAGGGGTGGCATAGGATTGAAAGGAGTAGCGAGAGTTTTATTAGGAAGTTCAGGCTGCGAAAAATTCCAAAGTGGATCTGTAAATTAATTTCTATAATTATTTTTGTGAAGCATTTAAGTTTTCGGTGGTGCTAATGAAATAGAAATCCTATCTCTATGGCAAGTGAAAGTTCAATTCATATGGAACCATGGAATGCATCTCATGTACACAAACAATCTTCACCCTCTTACAATACAGCAGCAACAGCAAACCGGAAACCACCAGAAGAAGTTTAAAATTCAGTTAGTTAGTTAGTCAGTTGGGGAGTTAATTCAGTTAGTCAGCTGTTAATTCTGTTGATCCAGCTGGTTTTCTTTGTCTATAAATAGTCGAATGTAACACAGAGTTTTAAGTAGCTTGAATAATAAAAAGTTCTTCTCCTTTCTCTTCATCAGATTATGCTCTTTCATTCTCAAATTTCTGCACTTGTGATTTCAGGCTTCAATGTAATCTGAGTTGATGAATTTAACATGGTATCAAAGCTTTTAACAAATTCTTCCATTAATTCATCAACACTTCACTCGAAATATGTCAAGCCAAATTAATTCTCTTTTCAATCCTGCCGATGATCCAACCAGCCATTATGATCTACATCCTAGTGACAATCCTGGTGCACTGATTGTTTCTGAAATCTTCAATGGAGACAATTACACCTCTTGGAGCCGCTCAATTTCCATGGCGTTGAGTGTGAAAAATAAATTAGGTTTCATTGATGNCCTCTTGGAGCCGCTCAATTTCCATGGCGTTGAGTGTGAAAAATAAATTAGGTTTCATTGATGGATCTTTGGAATCTCCCAAGCACATCATCTAGTGCTACATACAATTGTTGGGTTCGTGCAAATGATCTGGTTCTATCTTGGATATTGAATTCAATCAACAAAGATATTCGCCAAAGCCTGTTATACATTTCCTTTACATATGAAGTATGGAATGAACTCAAAACCAGGTACATTCGAAGTGACAGACCTAGAGTGTATCGTTGGCTCGAGTTTAAGCCCTTATGCTTCAAGAAGAGAGTCAAAAGGGACCTGCAGAATTACTCACCACCAGAATCAATTGCCATGATAGCAAGGCAACCTCATAGAACATTTAATAAACCTCTCCATTGAAAGGACAAGAAGAAGCCAAAATGTACTGGATACCCCAATCACACTACTGATAAATGCTTTCAACTCATAGGATATCGTCCTAGCTGGAAGGGACCTAGAGGTCCAAGAACCTTGACTGATACCCCTGCTGCTCATGCTGTAAGCCTGGACTAACCTGCAGAAGATGAGAGACCAAGCATTTCATTCAATCAATATCTCTTTCAACAATTCTTGGCATTTGCTAAGACTCACCAAACATCCCCTCAATCACCCAATACAGCACCTCAAACAGCAGCCACCATCACCACAGGTATTTCTTTCTGTAATACAACTTATTCCAAGCCAAAAACCATTACCTAGATAATTGACACAGGTGCAACATATCATATGGTATGTTCACCTACATTCTTTACTTCTATTGACTCAGCCACAACCACCAAAGTTCACTTACCAAATGGTTCTTCTGTCCCAGTCAGCCATACTGGGAAAGTTAAAATTTCTGATAGTCTTCTTCTTGAAAATGTCATGTGTGTGCCTTCTTTCTCATTAACTTAATATCAGTCTCTAAACTAACTAAATTTTCTAATATTCATGTAATTTTCTCTGCCTCTCATTATCTTATCCAGGATATTGCCTACATGAAAACGACTGGTTTTGCTAAAGAAAAGATAGCTTATATCACTGCATGATTGCTCAAGACAAAAATACACCTCTTCCTGTTACCAATAGCCACAACACATGTATCAGCTCAATTCAATTACAATCTCTGGCATTGCAGACTTGGACGCATTTCCAGCACCAAAATGCCCAAGATCCCATGTATTTCTTCTCATGTTCCTTGTAACAATTTACATAAATGTGAAATTTGTCCCCTAGCAAAGCAGAAGAAGCTGCTCTTTCCAATTAGTAATTCAGCATCAAATAAAATATTTGATTTAGTTCATTGTGATATTTGGGGTCCTATCCATGTGCTTTCTTTTAATGGTTACAGATTCTTCCTCACTATAGTAGATGATTATTCTAGATGCACCTGGGTTTTCATGATGCAATCTAAGTCTGAAACTCGTAGCCACATAAAGAACTTCTATCAAATGGTCATTTCACACTTTAATGCCAAAATAAAGACCTTTAGAACTGACAATGGTGCTGAGTTTCTCATGTCAGAATTCTATAACCCTCGTGGAATCCTTCATCAGAAAAGTTATGTTGTATCACCACAACAAAATGGAATTGTAGAGAGAAAACATCAATACATCCTACAAGTATCCAGGGCCAATCTTTTTCAATCAAATGTCCTTCTCATCTTCTAGAGTGATTGCATACTCACAGCAATTCACATCATTAACCGGATACCATCTCCAATTCTTAACAACAAAACCCCTTATGAGCTGCTCTTCCAAAAACCACCAGACTATGATCACCTCAAAACATTTGGTTGCTTGTGTTTCACCGGTACACTAAGCAATCATGAACTAAGTTCTCTCCTCGTGCATCTAGGTGTATATTCCTTGGTTATCCTCTTGGATACAAAGGATACAAGGTATATGAAGGATACAAGGTATATGATCTATAAAATCACAGAACATTTGTTAGTAGAAATGTCATCTTTCATGAATCTTCCTTTCCTTACAAAAATTCCTCACTCCACTCAACAGCAGAACCTCATATATTTCCTATACCTGAACCATACTTTGATTCTTCCTATCCTCATACACCGGCAATAAACCAATCAGCAGAAACCAACAGTAGCCAAACCCAAGTTAACATTGTTCCAATGCCTGATCATGCTTCTCCTATTTCCTTACCAGACAATGGTTTACTTGCTCCTCAACACACTCCCAAAAAATCTAGCAGAGTAAAGCATCTACCATCCTATCTGGATGACTATCACTGTGATTTACCATCTTCTTCCATTGCAATCCAGTCTTTCATAATGCTGGCTAGTCCATCTGCTTCAGGTAAACCTTTCTCTCTTTCTCATTTTATCTCTACTGATAGACTTTCCCCCAAACACAAGGCATTTGCTACCTCTATGTCAAATGTTTTTGAACCAAAGTTTTATGGCCAAGCTATCAAATTTCCACATTGGCAGACTTCATGAATTGTGAGATTCAAGCTCTTGAAAAGAATAATACTTGGACCCTCACTCACCTGCCACCTGAGCAAATGGGTCTACAAAGTAAAATTCAAAGCAGATGGTACTGTGGAAAGATACAAGCCACGGCTGGTTGCCGAAGGATATACTCAACAAGAGGGCCTGGACTTTTTTGACACCTTCTCCCCCATTGCAAAGTTGACCTATGTTCGAGTTCTTTTGGCTGTTGCAGTAATGAACAGTTGGTTTTTGCACCAGTTAGATGTTAACAATGCTTTCCTTCATGGTGATTTACATGAGGAAGTCTATATGGAACTGCCCCAATGATATCCTAGTCATGATCCCTCACTTGTTTGCAAGTTAAATAAAAGTCTATATGGCCTCAAACAAGCATCTCGCCAATGGTTTGCTAAACTTAGTTCTAGCCTTATCTCATATGGCTTTATCCAGTCCAAGTCTGATTTGTCTTTATTCCTTAAATCTACCACTGATTCTTTCATTGTTCTCTTGGTTTATGTTGACGACATTCTTCTTGCAAGCAACAATCTTCATGAAATTCAAGTTCTCAAACATTTCCTGGATGATGAGTTCACAATCAAAGATCTTGGTGAACTAAAATACATTCTTGTTTTGGAGGTTGCTAGATCAAAGCATGGAATCAGCCTCTGTCAAAGAAAATATGCCTTAGATATCCTTGAAGACTATGGCTTCATTGGTTGCAAACCTGTGGCATTTCCTATCGAATCTACCCTCTAGCTCAAATCAGAAGAAGCTAACCTTGTCTCTGATCCATCAGTCTATAGAAGGCTCATTGGTAGATTAATATATCTCACTGTTACAAGACCTGACATGGCTTACTCTGTACAAGTCCTTAGTCAATTCATGTCTAAACCAGCCCAATCTCATTTAAATGCTGCTCACAGAGTTCTTAGATACATTAAAGCTACACCGGGTCAAGGCTTATTCTTTCCTTCCAAATCGGATTTACACCTCAAAGCCTACAGTGACAGTGATTGGGCCAGTTGCCTTGACACTAGACGAAGTGTTACTGGTATTGCCATTTTTCTTGGAGAATCCTTAAGTCTCCTGGAAATCTAAGAAGCAAACCACCGTTAGCAGATCTTCGGCTGAAGCTGAGTATAGAGCTTTAGCATCCACAACCTGTGAAATCCAATGGTTGCTCCATCTTCTCCATGATTTGACTATCACTCATCCTCAACCTGCACTCTCATACACAGATAGCAAATCAGATCCTTCAATTGCTACAAATCATGTCCATCATGAAATGACCGCACACATTCAAATCGACTGCCATATCATTTGAGAAAAGTTACATTCTGGTTTAATATAGATCATCCATGATCCTTCTCATCATCAACTGGCAGACGTTTTCACTAAACCCCTTAGCTTAGCCATGTTCACACCCATCTCCAAGATGGGCATTTTGAACATACATGCCCCTCTTGAGAGGGGCTCTTACAATACAGCAGCAACATCAAACCGGAAACCACCAGAAGAAGTTTAAAATTCAGTTAGTTAATTAGGCAGTTGGGGAGTTAATTCAGTTAGTTAGTCAGCTGTTAATTCTGTTGATCCAGCTGGTTTTCTTTGTCTATAAATAGTCGAATGTAACACAGAGTGTTAAGTAGCTTGAATAATAAAAAGTTATTCTCCTCTCTTCATCAGATTATGCTCTTTCATTCTCGAATTTCTACACTCGTGATTGTAGGCTTCAATGTAATCCGAATTGATAAATTTTACAGACCAAGATGGCGAATGAGATGACCAAGAATGTGAGGGTGTTAAAGTAGAAGATCCGAATTGATGAATTTTACAGACCAAGATGGCGAATGAGATGACCAAGAATGTGAGGATGTTAAAGTAGAAGATGGCGGTGGTATGTCTGAGTATTTGGAAGGTAGAGTGGTAGTTGAGGTATGATGGTATCGGTGAGTGCATCAGAGGTGGAGGTGGCAGCCGGCGGTTGCGGTTTGGCTTTTGGTGGTGGATCATGGTTGTTTTCTTTCTTGTTATTGAGACAATGTTGAATTTGGCGGGTGATTACTTTCAGAAAATGGAAATGCAAAGAGTGTATTTTCTCTCTAACTTATCGTCGTCAACTAAAAGGCCAACAATTAAAACGGACTCCCTTACATTTTCGACCTATTTGTTTTGACCCCTGAATTTTCCAGTATTTGCTGTTTTCCCATATTTGCACTAAAACCTTGACAGGAGAATGCTGTTTAAAGTACAAAATTGACCGTAATTACTAAGATTATAATTAGAGAGAGTTTAAATATGATCATAGAAGTGATGTAATTTATCTTCTTATTAAACACAAGATAATGGTGTAATGTTATAATAATTTTGCCCATGTTTGGTATAGCTAAAAAGTCTTATAAAAATTTAAGTCAAATTCAATGACTAATTTTAACCATGCATTTTATGGGATTCATGACTTTTCAATAATACATGCCATCAATTTTTATTAAATTCTAATTTGTATCTAAACTGAAGAGGGGGCTATATATAAGAAAAGCAATTTTCTATTTTTGATGTTCGACTAGCGATGTCGAATCTAAAAACCTGCTAGTTACCTCGCGACAAACTATGTCTAAAAGTTGGAAGTGACCATAGAGAGAATATGATACATTTCTTTCTTTCTTATGAGGCCAGACTTAAACGTCTTTTACATTTTTCTTTTGTTTGTGATAATACTAGCCATTGAACATAATCAATTATCCAAAAAATGAGTATATTTCCTATAAAAAATTATAATTGTTGAGATTAGATAGTGTAGTTCATTGTGTAAAATGATTCTGTATTTCCTCAATGGTTAATCAGATGTACCAGAGGATGAGGGAGATTGCTAGGATGGTAGGGAGGTGAGAGCTGGTGATTGATGAGTGGTAGGGCTGGTTGTGGTTGTGACAATGGTGGTAGTTGATCTGGCTGATGGCCGGGGCGTTGGTTGTTGCTACAGTTCAAGCACAAAATGGACCTTTAATCTAACTTTTACATGTGTATTATAATAAAATAGATCGCAAAATACAAAATACGTTCTACATAATGATATAATGTAAAAAAGTAAAAATCACACAAGAAAAGCAACTTTCTTAGAAACTAATTTACCCTTTTACGAAACATTATAACGCTGTACAAGCTGAAAAGTCTTCATTTTTATTCCTTCATATCATCCAGACTAGCCATGAATGACAGAAGCATCACATCATTTAGGGAAAAATTAAGCTTCAATGATAATAGTATCAAATAATGTAATTAACCGAATGTGACTTGGCGATCAAAATCCCTTGCAAACAAGGATTTAAGCGACACATGGGTAGAGAGAAAACAAAGTACATGAATAAAATACCAGCAATGAGTGGCCATGGACATTAAAAGGGGCCTCGTTTAAAATCGGGCTTCTCGGGGTACGTGCAGCCGGACCTCTGGATAATGACATTTGATGCATAACAACCTGCTTTTACACAATCTTCAATGGGTTTTTCTTGAACCAACTGAGACAGAAATCCCCCAACAAAAGCGTCCCCTGAAACAAATGCAAATTTGCAAAGTAATCAGATTCACTCATATCGATCAGGTATAAATGCTGAGATCTGACCCAAGGTAACGTCAGTAGCTCGTCCAAAAAGAGGGGTGAGTGTGACGAAATCTGTAAGTCTATTCCTTCATATAAACAATAAAGCTGCTTTAAGGAACCCTCCCATTGTAGGAAAATTTTTTCGAACCATGTACATAATATTTTCATGAATGTCAGAATGTGGTATTAGTTCTCAGAAAATACTAACATAATGCAATATTTCCCTTCCTTCATTATCTTCTGAAAACAGTGGGATACTCTGTAATAAAGAATATGAAATCACATACCTGCACCATTTGTATCAACAAGTTTCTCCTTCGGCAACAGAATTACAGGGAACAACTTCACTTTCCCATCCTCTGCAACAACAACTGGATCTGCACCCTGAGTAATAACAGTAATTCTTTTGTGTGTTCCAGATGCCTTTGGCCACTGAGAGATTTTCAAAGCTATTTCCTCAACATTTTCAGTCTGGTCATTAACAGCAACCAATTGTTAAGTACATTATAAAGGAACATGTTACTTTTGTCAGCAGATCTCATGCAAAGTCACCATTACCTTCCAGCCATGAACTTTGGAGAAAGTTCGTGCTTCCGTTTCATTTCCGAAAACAAAGTCCATATACCTAAAGCCAAAGAACAAGCGCTTGATAAACAGCTCTAAGTCACATTCAATACTTATTTGGAAGAAAAAGACATTCGCCTTACGGTAATGCTTTCTCTTGCACATCCTTGAAGAACTCACAGATAAATGGTGCAGAAAGGTTCATCATGAAAACCTGCAGACACATGAATGTTTAGGAGGCAAAAGAAGTTTCATCAGAAGCTGCTGTTTAGCCAGAAATTAGGCAAATTAGTGTCTAATTTCCAACCTTGTTGTTTGCAGCTGCATGCTCAGCAACAAGCATGATGGACTCTGGGGAAACTGTGAGAAAAAATCCAGCAATGTAGAAGTACTTGGCCTTTTCAACTGTCAAAATAATGAAATATTGACAAGTTAATTGGTTTGCAAAAAGGAATAACTGCAATTTAACTCTATGAAGTTCCGGCAGAGAGTTGTTTCACCCCTTGTAGTTGGGAAATAACCTATAGATTTATTGCGGTTTTCAAAAGTCCAAAGATCACCCTCTTCCCATTAAGTTGGCTGAACAGTGTTAATGTATCCTCTGATTAGATCACGGTGCTATTTCTTTCATTAACAAGGATAAATAATTATTTCATAAAAGTATTAATAACACAAAGCCAACTACATGGAAGGGGGCAGCAAAACTCAGGCTAACAGTAAACAATCTTAAGTAAGCATACCCAACGCCCAATTTTCTGGTTTCTTCAAATGATCAGATTTGTAGCAATTTGCTGCTGACAAATTGGCCACAAGAGATCTGCAAATACATATCCCATAAAATGTCAGTCTCAGAGCCATTTGGAGTGTTAATTGTCTGAGGCCACATCAGAGAAGCTCAATTATGACTAAATCAACACCCCCAACACAGCCGAGCTGGGAATCTCAGCTTCTCTTGTTTAAAAAAATAGTAAGAGTAATATATGCCCTCAGCTCAAAGATCCAAGACCTTGCAACAAATATGAGGCAGTTCCCAGCAGCGTCAGGCTTTACACAAATTGACATCTACTTCTATCACTAAAATAGTTACAGAAGCAAAAACATCCATTGATTTGAAAGTCACACAAGTATTATACAAGACCCACATGTAAATGCTAGCAAGCTAGTGTAAACTGATTATGCATCGATCTAAATGGATGTCTATTTGCTTTAGGATAGCAAACGCATGCTAAGTCATTGGATAATGTAACCCATCAATCACTACAGCATGTATTTTCTGTTAAAGATAGCATTCTTCTATTCATTGTAAAAACTTTTCGTACCGCGGAGATCCAGTGTACTATATAGTATATACCACAATTTTGGTGCAGTTAAATGGGTCATATTGTATATAGTATATTCTTAAAGTTATTCTAAAGTTTATTTGCAACATGTATTCGAACAGTTCCTTGGACCTAAAGAAGATATTGTCGCCTAGAATGATTTGGCCCTCCCATGTTATTGAGTCATTGAAGCTGGTACAATTCCTTACTCGGTCCGACTTAGTACAAACATCGCTCAGACCGGTCTAGTTGAGGTATTGGTATTCATTTTGGTTATATGTTTTTAATTTTCATTACATTTTCTCATCTCCTCTGCCTTTTATTTTAGTGGTCTTCACTCTTCATGTATAACCCAAAAAGAGGGGGATTGCTGCAAGAGGGATAATGGCTTTTCAAAGAAAACGGTGCAACAGGAACTTGACCTAGCTTGATTTTGGCCTACTTACAGGTGAGTCCATGATCAAGTTGGGAAGACCCCCAGCTCAGGTTTTGGACGTTGTTCTAGTGACTTAAGCGTTCCTAGTTCGCATAGATTTTGGGATCATTAAGGCTTGAAAGGCTTGATTGTTCAAGAAAAAGTAAACAATTAAAGAACTATATTATAGTCCAAAAAATTCTGGTTTGCTAAAATTTGAGTCGAAATAACTAAATATGGAGTGTTACTATCAATCAATTTTATTATCTTGACGGTAAAAGCATGTTCCCTTGCTATGGCTGAAACGTCTGTGTATAAATTCTAGAGAAAAATGAAACTACAATTTTTAATGCATAAGAAGCTGTGGAATATTATTGTTTCTTTGTTGTTTTATAACCACTCGTATGATATTGACAACGCCGCGATTTAAATTTTCTACAAATCGAAAAATTACAAAAATCAAATTTTCAGTGCACTGGAAGATATGGGTTAGAAACTAAAAAGTAATTGCATGGCAGACAGAAAAGAAAATCTTAAGCAAAAGCCAGGACACTGACCTTTCGCCACCCACCACACATACAGCGCAAGTACCGGTAGGAGACTCATCTTCGTAGTAATGAACCTAATGTTGCCATGTGCAAGAGATAAAAGAAATATTATTCCTCTTACATGGAAATTGTTATTATTTGAGACTTTCACGTGTTATAGATCTAGAAAAAAAGAAATATTATGGAATAAAAGATAAAATAATGATGGTGTCGTGACTTGTGATAATGACGACAACAATGGCTTTGAGTAAATACTGAATACACTGTGTATAATGTGGCCAAAGTCAAGATAATGTTTATTGTGGTCGACAGATGAAAATCACGGTTGTATTGTTGATGGTGGTTAAATCAAAAATGGGAAAGCTAAAAATGCAATCAAATAACTAACATTAACACCAGCTTGTTTGGCATTTTTCTTCATTTCCTCGCCATATTTGTCCTTTCCAATGGAGCCTATGTAACTGGTTGCACCAGGAATTTGAAGCATCCACTGCAAATGGTAAAATGAATTTCATTCTTTTATGTAAACATTTAAGTATAGAATTGATAAGAGTTTCAGAGCCAGAAAGAAACGGCAGATATACCTGAGCAACTCTGATTGAATTCTGTGTAGCGCCTACATTATCGAATTATAGAAATCATCAACAATCCCACTATATATTAACAGAGAAGGTCATATGAACCATTTTCAAGAATTCAATTTCATACCTCCAGCAATGTATTCCACGCTGTATTTAGACGACATTTCATCATACCTGAGTCATGCAGAGAGTTCATTCAGTGGTAATGAAGTAACCAATCTTTTTGATGAAAACACGATCTCTTTTTTTTTTTTTTT
>CAIGRK010284244.1:0-10112 GCA_903798315.1 Fraxinus greggii | reverse complement strand
AAAAAATAATTTTCATTTTTAGAATCAAGAAAGCCCAAGAGCCCAAGGCCCCATCAAAGACCTTTTAATATAATGCGCGATGTGTGACTCGAACCCCCGACCTCCCACACAAATTCCACACTTTTCACCAATTGGGCACTTCACCTGAATTAATTATTTCTTTCACATATTATATTTATAGTATAAATATCTAACAGTGCTTAATGGTGTCATTTATTTTTTCTTCTTGAATTTCTACACGACAATGCTTGGTGGTTGACGGGTAGCGACAACGGATCTAGTTTGGAGGATAGAGAAATGAGAAGTGGGAAGTTCAGCATATGGGTTAAATGGGGTTGGTGGTAACCATTTACATGTTAATTACGACTACGTCTATGTTAATTGTGATCGATTGTGACCGTTTTTGACCAAATTAATAGTAAATTGGTCACATATCGTCACAGTTAAAATTGATCTGGTCATAGCAATCACAATGAATACAAACTTAGTTACAACTAATTTGTCACAAATAATTTTCATCCCACCCTACCCCCACGCCTTATCCCAACCCAAATCCAACATAGCTAGCACCATCACCTACACCACCACTGCCAACACCACCACCACTTGTACGACCACCATATGTGATCGTCACCACCACCATTACCACCACCGTCACAACCACCACCTCACTGCAACCGGCAGCACCACTCACCACAACCATCTCACCATCACCACCGTTTGCAAAAAACCAACCACCATCAACAAAAATCAAAGTGGTTGAGCAAAAATTGGATCTGATCTAAACCAATGGAGAGCGCCGCTCCACGTGTCACTCACACCACCACAATGGAGGTCACAAGATCGTCAACCGTTGCTGCATGCGACATTAACCCCATTGCAGCTCCGATGGGGGTGAAGAGAAGCTCCAGTCGGTGGGGTGGAGAGAGAGAGGAAATCAATTATTATTATTATTATTATTATTGAACACCTGAATTGTGAAACTTTTTTACAAGTTTATTAAATTAGAATGTGTATTCTTACAGTATTATATTTATGTACTTTTTTCATTTCAATAAATTATATATAGACCCATTTATCAGAGAATGATAGAAATGGGCACAAAAATCACCTAGCAGATGAAAAGTCGCCATTATTGATGTATACCATTGATCCATGTATAAATTTATACAAAACGTATGGCCTACTACTACTTTAGAGATTGCCTAACCTTTACTCCATCTCCCTCAGCAGGTAGTTAACACACACTTGGAAAGTTCATCTTCTAATTTAACAACATTTCCTAATTAATTCCATCTTCATACAATCTTATTTATAATCTATGTTAATTATATTTTCAATGGGAGATTTTTCATTTAATATAATAACGGTGTCACTTTCATATACTTAGATATGAACAACGTATGCTAATGAAAACACAATTAAATATATGCATTGCATCAAGAATATATAGAGAATCGAGCTACGAACAATCTATACGTTAACAATAAATTTCAAAGATTTACAATGTCAAAGATGGTAAATGCAATGCATGAAATGATTATTTAATTACGTCAAGTAATTTTTCTTCCATGTTGATAACCTTTTCAAGTGTCAATGGGAGTGAATTTGAAGCATAGGTCCAACTTTGTAGTCACACAATTTTATTACAATTTCTAGTAGACTTGCTAGTTGGCTATTGGTCTACCCTTTTACTTATTGAAACGTAGGGACCGAAATTATAACAAGTCTTTATTAGAAATAATTAAAATCAGCTTCCACATTGCTAAATTTTGATCTTCCATCACTTCCCATTTTACACTTCATATTTTAATAACTTCCAATATACTAGCAACCAATTAAAGAAATTTATTCATCGCTTGATCACCTTTTGACTTTAAGCGATATGTGGGATTCGATAGAACTCTACATGTTAGAGGAAAAAATGTAAAATATTTGTTATTGTCATGTCCACTAATTTTCAATGCTAGATACTGAAAATTACCTAATTGTATGGTATATACCATTTTTATGAATCTCGAGTTTAATCTTAAGGCGACCTTGTTAAGGGTTATCACGGAATAATATAAACCATGGTTTATTTGAGATCAAATTGTTCGTTTAAGTCTTTTAAGTTCTCATTTTGATAATTGATATTAAAATATCAATCATAAAATGAACAACCCATGGGGTGTGTGTGTGTGTGTATATATATTTGTGTAAACCATGTGAATCTTCACCATGAAAAAAATAAGAAAAAGAATTTTTTTTAGAGGTTGATTGAGTATTATTTGTTCGTTTAATATCATATTTGATGGCTATATACTCGAAAACGACAGAGAAAATAATGATTAAAGATTCCTAAATAATGGGTTGTTGAAAATAATGCATAAGCTCATAAATATGTAAACTAATATGTTTTTAATAGTCAAACTTTCTTGATATTAAGTAATTATATGTTGTTAATAGCCCCCTCGGGACATAGTTCAGTGGTGCAAAGAATAGGAGTGAAGTAGTCTCAACTGAGTTGGCAGCCGCAGTATAAGGGTTCGATTCCTGCCTCTTATAAGATTTGGAATTGGACTTTTTGTGGGCACTAGTATGACAATTCTGTGCCCTGACCTGTTGAGGCACATCCCGCGATTTACCTCATTCACAATATTCTAGAGACGGGGAGATGGATGACCCTCAAGGTTGGGTTCAATCTTTTTTTAATAATATGTCGTTAATAAGTTTCAAATATGTTCTAGAAAATCCCACCCCATAAAGTGATGCCACGTCATTCAAATTGTGGGCCCAATATTACACTCATATAACGTTTATGACTTTTGCTTTACTTTTATACTTGTGAATAAATATAAAATATAACAAAATATTATTTTTATTTTTCGTATAATAATATTTTACAAGGCCTTTTCCCTTAACCGCATGCCCCGTACAGTGCAAAAGTATAGGGTTGGATTAACTTGACTGGAAGCACAAGCACTTGGATATATTAATAAATAATAAACCTAGACGAAGAGTGTGGGCCCAGTAAAAAGTAAATTAACAGAGTGGGCCCATTTAGGCCTTTAATAATCAAAATTGAGCCCACGCCGGACCGGCTGCCGCCACGTAATTGGGGTCCAAAAACAAGAAGAAGATTATTTTAAATTCAATGGAGCCCAGAGTCCACTATCTCTTAAATTAGTTTGGGTATTAGATTTTGATATTTCACATGGTTAAATGAATTTCGGGATATTCAACTTGACTGGAAGCACAAGCACTTGTGCAAGTTCGTCAATCATCTTTGACTTACTTGCAATTCTGATAATTGTTACTACTTGTTTGTTTAACTAATGCAATACGTTGACCTGGACGATAAAATTAATGGATAACTATGATGTGAAAATGTACTTCTAGTTGGTATATATATACATACGAAATTGATTTCTTAAGCATCGGTACTTGACGTGGACATTCATATTAGTCATTTGATAGTACTAAAGACGGATGATGTGTAATTGCTGTGTGTGATGTTGAGATTCATGTTAGTCATTTGATAGTATTAATATCTAGGTCGATATAGTACAATGAAGCAGTAGGTAAAATTAGTAGGCACAATGATCAAATTTGCATGCAGATTTGAAGTTGGATTATTTGATAAAACTAATTTGAAGTTGAATAATACAAATGTAATTTTGCACAACAAATTTCATTAAAATTATCATGTGAACCTCATGACCTGGACACCAACCTGGTTAACTCGAGAACAAACCTAGTTGGAAAACAAATTTATTTTTACAAAATTGGATATATGGACTTTATCCGACGATTCAAAACAAATATTATTATAGTTGGACTAACCGTGCTACTAAAACAAAAGGATTGAAGATCAAAAAGAGATTGCATAATTACTTACCACTCCAACATTTTTCCTATATATATATTTGACACCAAGGTTGCAATTTTTCCTAAGTTTGAGTATTTAAGGGGGGGAAAAAAGAATGGTAAATTTATTTTCTTTAGAAATTATGCAAGTAAAAATACATTGTTTCATGGCTCACATCATTCTAGCTAAATTTGATCAACAATAAGCTTTTGAGTATGAAAAGTGTATATTTTAAAGATCTTTGGGCAAATTTAGATGTCTATTTCTATTATTTTTAAAGTCATCAAAGCTCAACAATCTTTCGAAATCTTCCTCTGAACTCACTATTATTTTTTTTCTAGTAATTAATCAATTAAAAGTCGAAAAAAAAATTGTATTTATCGTTCTGAGATATACACGTCACCTGATCTTACAAAAATCTGATATATTTAACTTCAACTGAGCTCTAACAAGTAAATTCTAATCGTTTAGTTCACTAAAAATTTTGTTGTCTTTTTCCATATTAATTTTCCTTTTTTTTCCAAAAAATAAAAACTTTAATAAAGAAAATTAATTTGGAGAGCAGTCACCGTCGCAGTCCATTGCGTCGGTTTTGTGGGGTCAAGAGCTCGTGATGTACAATTGAAGAATGGACCAATCAGATGGCGAGTGATGGGCATCACAACACGATTTAAATATTAAATTATATAACCTTGGGGAAGCTTCTATTTTATATATCTTTTTTGTGCTTTGTTTTAAATAAGCTGAAAAAGCACTTTTTGACTAAAATAAGCTAAAATTCCTTTGTTTGAGCTGCAGTGGGCATGTTTCACATCACTTGATCCCGACCAATGTAAAGAGATTATAATATAATTTGTTAACTATGGACTTTTTAGAGTAGAAGAATGTAGTAACTTATAAGCCAAAAAAAATAATGGTTTGGATTCTCTAGATTTAGTAAATATTTGAGTTTGGATATCCATTTTATTTTTCTTTATATTGGAGTCTCCGTTCTTATAGTTTTGTAACACTTGAATTTATACAGGCAATTTTTAGTAAGAACTTCGAGTATTACAAAATTGAAAAGTCGAGTATAGAAATGTTAAGAGAATTAGTTGAATGTCTAAATAACACAATATGCAAAAGTTCGTATCCTTCAATATAGTTTTCTTACAAATTCCGTCCCTGTTTGGACTCTATTTTTCCAAAAATGCATTTTTCTTTATCTCATTTTAAACCACCCATTTTTTCATAAAATAATATTATACGTAAATCCACAATTTTCCTTATTTTTTAACCACATATTCTCTGAAAAATTACTATTTTAAAATATTTTTTTTAAAACCTCATTTTAATGGAGCCAAAATATGGGATATGTTTTGTTTGATGGAAGACAAAACTACTCAAAGTCTGAAATAATTTTAGATAATTCTCTTTTCATTTAACATAATGCTATGAATTCATTCTCTTGAAAGTAAAAATCACATTGTGACCACAACTTAAAGAAATGACAATGACAAAGTAATTATTACAAAAGCAACCCAATAGAGTCTTAGTCGGAATCCAAGGATGACAAATTAAAACGTTGAATACAATTAATTTCATTTTAACTCGTCTTATATTCCATTTCTAGCAAATAAAAAATAATTATAAATCAGAAATACAAAAATGTTTGATCTTATTTTTCATCCACAAAATTAACGTCGAATCAAATACTAAAATAAATAAATTTTGAACGTCCAATAGCACCAAGAGGCACATGCCTCTCGCTCCCTTTTTTTTTTTTTTTTAAATTTTTCGAAGTTATTTTTGGACCTAATGGTTATTGCGACCTTGGAACTAAGTTAGTTTGGACAATTTTTGGGGCAGTAAAAAGGATATTGTGCTTTTAAGCCTTGTTTTTCTTCCATTAAATAAAGACAAGGTTTTTATTATTTTTTAGCCCCTGTTTTACAACATTGGTGAAAAGTTTTTTGGGAAAAAAGAGTTTTGGAACCATATTTTTTGGAGAATATGTGGTTAAAAAGTAGGAAAAATTTGGAGTTTGTCTTCAGAATATTTTATTGCGAGAATTTGTGGTTGAAAATGAGTTTAAGAAAAAAAGAGTTTCGTAAAAATGATTATCAAACAGGAGCTTATTTTTAACCACACATTTTTCAAAAAATCACTATTTCAAAACTTATTTTTTCCAAAAATATCTTTTTAATGAAAGACAAACCGATGCTTATTTTTCAATTGTTTAGTTTTTACAATTTTGGAAATTATATAGTTTTAGGAATTATAAAGTAATTATATTGTTATTTTTAAAATACATTTTTCTTTCTCTTATTTTGAATGACACATTCTTCAATACAATAATATTACACGTAAATTCAAAATTTTTCCTTATTTTTTAACCACATATTCTACATAAAAAAAAAAAAAAATTTCAAATGTATTTTAGACAAAAAAAAAGGGGCTCAAACATGCTCTATGTTATTTAGGATTTTTGGGCATTATTTTATTTATTTAATGACTAGAGAATAATTAGAATAATATTTAAAAAGCTTTTTTACCCCTAGCTTCACGTAGGCACGCTTAGACCTGTAAGACTTGAAATTTTCGTTTTGTCATGCTTTATACATTTTAAAATACTTTTTATCTACAAATTAAATATAAATGGATAATGCGAGTTAAGAGTAATATTCCACGTCAATTAAAGATGAAACAACTAAACATCGTATAATAGTTTGAGTTATTTTCTTAATAAGGTCGATTTTTTAAGGAGATGAAACTTCAAATCTTAATATAGTAGTTTAATCGAACAATTTCGTTCTTTTAAAATTTTGATGAGCATTTAGTTATCAAGATTATCGTGCTAAAATAAGCTACCATTTTGTAGGATGTATAAATCTTGTCGTCTATTTATTTCATTTGTTCGATGTGGAAGAATACCCCTAACTTGCACGGATTTTTTTTTTTTGTTGAATAGGCATTTCTATACTTTTTTAGCTAAAAGTTTTTTTTATATAGTTATTTAATAAACATTCTTTTTGTGTTTGGTCGGGTGTGCAGTCTCCTTATTAGTTTTTTTGTTTCTTTACAAAGCCTTAGTTAAACATTCCTTTACAACTCTCTCTCTCTCTCTCGCTCTCTGTCAAGCTCAATATAATAGAGAAGAAGACAGAAAGAAGAATACTGGTTTCTATCACTTGCTGGTGGGCGGTGGTGGAGGAGTATTCTGCCACCACTTTCTCCGGCGAAAAGCTTCTCCAGCAGTCAATAATTCTACTTAAAACACAAGGTGATTAAGGCTTATGTACAAAGAGAACACACACATATACACATTGATGTATAGGAGATCAGTTCATTTTCAACTTGGCTTATATATATATATATATATATATATATACACACAACCCTATCCATTTTTCTGTCTTTTCCCTTCTGAAAAAAAGAGGTTCTTCTTTTCCTTTTCCCTTCCCTTTTAGTTTCCCTCGGGATCTGATCATTCTTTGACAATTTGCGTCAAAGTTTGAAACTCAGGGTCAGTTCAATTTCCCGAGGAAAACATTTTTCTGTCCTAAAATTCTTTCTTTTTAGGGCTTAAAAGTTTGAAAGAAACTGACGAGAAACAAAAAAAAAATTTCCTTTTCTGTTAACTGATTGTTTGTAAACAAGGGTAGGATAGAACCAGATCGATCGGTAAAATTTAAGGGCTTCTCTACATAGACGACCGTTAAGGTTTCATCAATATCCTTTTTCTTCTTCTTTATTTGATTGTTTTCGTATATAATTTTTTTTTTTTTTGTGCGCTTCATTCTTGAGTATATTTTCTAATAATGAAATTCTAATTGTTTATATGTCTAGTTTTGGATACTTTTATCTATATTATAATTATAATTGTAGGGTGACGTATTCAAGATATGTAAAATTAATGGAGAAATTTTCCTATATTATTATCATTTTTTCTTTCAATCCCTTTGGATGTTGAACAAGCCAGATCTCTCTAATTTACCAATAAATAATCCAACAAACGCACTTAACTTCTGAGAAAGGACAAATTCTTCAATGAAGAAGTTGTATTAGTTTCTTGATCGATTTTGAATAAAACCAAAGTTTTTGCCAAAAGTTTCCATTTTCTATTGGCTACATGATCTCATTAAAGTTTTTTTTCTGATATTGTTTTTCTTTAGGGTTTTACATTATGAGAGGAGCAATCTTTGTGTATGGTCTTTATTCACATCCCATGCCTCAAGCAAAAGCAAACTTGAGTAGTTTTACCTACATCTTCATGTAAATAAAGGTTGCATGCTTTTTCCTCCATATACAAAGAGGGAATATGAAGTCTATAAATATGAAAACCCAATGTTTAATGTTGTTATTTTATTTTCTTCCGAATTTTTTGTTTCAATTTTTGATTTCACTCTCTTTTGTTTTTCTATACTTGTAATTTAGTGTGTTAAATATAACATAATAAACTCCCTCGACATGTTTCCCTTTTTCTTCACTTGGCTTCTACTCTTTGATTTTGGTGTGCTCATTTTTTGGGTTTATCTCAAGATATGTGAAAAGTTTACGCCTATGTTTTCTTCAATTATTCATTAACTATAAGCCCTATTTGATAGGATTTAAAATTTAGATTTTAATTTAAGTCAAAATCAACAATTAATTTTAACCACATATTTCATTGGTCCTATAACTTTTTAACCACACATTTTATCAACTTGTATTAAAATCTAATTTTAATCATCACCGAATATGAGCTAAATTTATAAGTCTTGTCTCAATGAATTTAGAGTCGACTGCATGAATAATTTTCTTCTACTTCCTTCCAATGATTGCTAGATCTATTTAGAGTCTTAAAGCAATTACTATACAGTTAGTTTTGCTCCAGTTATCTATCTTTTGACATGCTTAATCAAGATTGTATCACTCTTACAAGCCAAGTCCCTTAGGACTATGCAAATCATGTCTTGTTAACCGTCCAAGTCATTTTATTAATCTATTATCGATTCATGCCGCATCTAAAGGTCTACACATAACATGTATTTACATTTCTTTTCTTATTCATTTTAATATAACCATACAGCCATGCTCATTTTCTTAGGTTCACCATATGGTCATTTCATCGTTTAATAACTCACTACCCTTGGCTGTGAAAATTTATCTTTAACGTTACAGAGATCTTCGTATCACATAGAATTTTTATAACAATTCTCCATTTCATATAACCTGCTACAATCATATTCATTAGTTAGAGCATCTTGAATTTCTCATCCCATCCTAATAATCAAACCTATCTGCAAGCGTTAATCACTTATGGATAGATCATATTCTCTAATAACTCCATTGTCTACATTTACTAAAGTGACATTGCTTGTGTTTTGCCTTGGTTTTATTCAACCTAAAACCTCTAAATTCTAAAATAGTCCAAAGTTCGAACTAACAATACAAATCCCTAATTTTTAGTCTCACAACTAATATTATAGCATTGGCAAATAGCATATAGACGTCATCTTGCACAGATGTTCATATCCGAGCAAGAAGAGGTCTCAAGTCAAAGTTTTATGATATCCACAAAAAATTATATGTAAATTTTTGATGAAAAATAATTCTCCTAAGCGTGGGAGGACGTATTGAAATATAAATATAAATATAAATAAATATCTTTCTCTATCAATTTAAATTTTTAGATGGAGTGCTTCAAAATATAAAATTTTCAACCATCCATGCATATGATAACGTGCTATCTACATACACATTTGTTAGTTGAACAACTCCTTCATAAACATACAGGCATGATCCTCTGGTATGTATTCATAATATCTAAAATACAGATGAGGTTATCTCTTTGGCCTTCATAAATTTCCAAACTTCAATATATAACTTACATTCGTTTTAACTAAAAAAATGCAGGTACAAATCTAGATTTGAAACATGGATTCTTTTTCACACGTACCTCCTGGTTTTAGATTTCATCCTACAGATGAAGAATTAGTTGATTACTACCTTCGAAAAAAGGTTGCTTCAAAAAGAATTGACCTAGATATCATAAAAGATATTGATCTTTACAGAATCGAGCCATGGGATCTTCAAGGTACATACAGCTTCTTTTTATGGTCATTAATACCTTTATTTTTTGGGCAATTAGGCTTAGTTTGTTATTATTGTTGAATTCTTTTTGTTTTTTAGTCTTTTTTTTTTTTTTTTAATTTCATTAACTTTTTGAAATTTACATCTTATTAATCTCTTTTTTCTTTCCTGAATTTAAACAGAACTCTGCAGGATAGGAACTGAAGAA
>CAIGRK010284240.1:0-10361 GCA_903798315.1 Fraxinus greggii | reverse complement strand
CTTCATACCAGGCTTTGGCTAATTAGCAACAACTTGTTGGATAGTGATTTTACATCCTGTTGAACCCCAATCACCCACCCACCCCAAACAACCCATGCAGCATAGATGGGGCAAGGACATAATTCTTCAAAAAGTAGGACACAAACACGAGGGGAACACATTGATCTAAAACCTATAAAATTTATGTTTGTATTGCTTTTTTGACTTTCACTCAAATTTTTTACTAATTAAAATTTACCTACAGTTTATATTCCAAATCAACGAAGGCATGACATTTCCTTGACGTCTCTCAAGCTCTATAAATATCAAAATATATCGAAAATATAGGAGAGAATATGGAGTAATGCAAATAAAAATACTTTGCGCCACATGGCACGTCGTAAACGTGTCTGAGGCATGTCAGTATCTAGCACATGTCAAATACCAATGCTCCACCGTAAGAAGAGTATCTGTACTTTCACATGTCACCAGACTCTTGCTGAATTATCAGTTTGAAAGCATTTACCGAATCCTAAGTTCAAAGAAAATTCCATGTAAATCCGTACAAAGGGTGCAAATAATGGGGATAATCATTTGGACCATCTTAATATCTCAAAAAAAGTAATAAAATTTTTTTTTAAATGATTAAGTTTATAGAATAACAGACAAAACCAATATACAAAATGAATTGTTAAACCAAAAACCTCACGAAAGAAAAACTAATCCAAGTTTTCTGTAATTAGAAGACATGTCACTTAAGGCACGCAATGTTACTGGTCATAAAACATGCAAATCCAAAGTCTTTTGTCCAACTTTCTGCTTCACTAATGCATCTTAGGCGCAGGCCACCAAGTTATATTTACATCTTTGTTGAGTAATTGTAAGCACATTAAATTATTTCAACTCTCTCTGAGCAGTAAATCAGTCCAACTCTTCAAAAATCATTTAAGCTACACTAGGGAGTTTGGAATGGTCTCGTTTCTCAGGGTTCAAAATTTTAGATGCTCCCCTTCTATCATGTAAATCAATTCTTTAATTTCAAAGTTGTTCCCCCCACTTACTGAAAAATTACTTCGCCTCTCCAGATGGTGGCTATTCATCATGTCCTCTTAATGAAGTCAATAGAATTCCCAACTATTATTCCATTAATATGTAAAATTTACGGTTCAGAAAGTCCAGGATTTCAATTTCATAGTTGTTGACTTCTATTGTGACATCATCTTTAATTTTCTAGAAAGCCAGCACATCAGTGCTGCCCAGATAAACTGAAAATTAGCACTTCTTGGACACATTTCTTTCTCAACCAACCCATATATTAAGATAAACATCCCTTGAGACACTTCTTGAAGTCTCAAACACATTTTAGGGCGCATTGTAATAATTTGTTTTGGGTTGACCAACCGTGTCCTCAGAAAAGAAGTAAGAAACCATGAAATTTTGTAAATATGCAAATGAACCTTAGCATTTTGTAAATATGGATTTCACTATCAGAGTCTACAAATCAATCGTTACTTGTTTATCTTGTCAGTTGCAGGTTATACCTTACCATCTGATATTAACTGTGTTTCAGATAAATGTCATCATGTATGCTAACCTAAATGCCATTCAAACAATGTCATGACTACCAAATTCTTAGTTGTCAACTTCAATAAAGAGGATAATCTATGCAAATGAACTTTAGCATCAAAAGGTAGGAAAAGAAATCAAATATCTAAGCAGCATAACAGCATTTGCACAAGAGAAGTTGGTAAAGAAACCATTAGTGTACTTCTAGAGAACAAGAGGTAATTTAGAAAGTATCTAACAAATCTTTATATCCGGTTGCATCCATGCATAAGTAGTCAGGACTGAAAAAATATTTAGAAAAATAGCCAGTCACCTCAGCCTCCTCCTCTGATTCTTCATAAGCCTCATCCTCCCCTCCCTGCTCATGCCCTTCATATTCTTCCTCATAATCCTGCTCTGCTTCCACGTTCCTTCTATGTGATGGAGAACCCTCATCTTCTTCCCCTTCAGTTTCATACTCAGATTCCTCCTTCTCACTTTCAGAGAAGTCCATTGACCGCCGAGATGGCAATGATGATTTGCGAGTGATATCTTTTGGGCCCTGACAGTCTCGAGGCAGAAGAATTCCATTAAGCAGAATGAAGGGTTTTTATTAAAGCGATTGAGGGGCAAAAGGAAAACAAAGGTGGGGTGTTCATATTGTTCAAATAACATGCCTTCTTTGCATTAATAATACGCTTCTCAGCTCGAGCTTCCATTTCAAGGTCTTCCTCAAAGCTACGGTGGGCAGAAGATCGTCGAGGTTCATAATAGTCTTGTTCATCATCCTAATTAAAGGTAAACATGATATGTTATAAATATTTTCATAGAAGAGAACTTTACTTAGATACTCAGAAACAAAACATAAGTGAGCATATCTCGTGAAAATATGTCATAATGTGCAATGCATTGTTAGGAAGTAAACTTGAATTACAGAAAGCTAACCTCATCAAGTGCATCCTCCAGAAAACCAGGTGAAAGTTGACGTTCCCGGCGGATAGGTTGTGTATATTTACTTTTCACCTTCTCCTTCTTCCGACTAAGGAGTGCACTAGCTCTAATTGATTGACTTACAGCCTAAGAAGTCGAAAAAAGAAGTAAAACTGAATGCCCAATCACCAGATGCCATTGCATTATTAGTAAGGCTAAATTAATACTACACCTTCTCCTTTTGCTCCTTCTCTCTCTCAGGGTCGATGTCAGTGATGCAGTTCTTGACTTTGTAAACCTTTTTGTGCCGCGAATCAACAAGAGCAGTCAACAGACGATGAGAATTAGAAGTTAAGGATGAAGGCATAAACTTCATCTTGGTTAAAATTCTTCCCTGAGACTGGAGAATACCCTGCATATATGAAACAAAAGATACATATAACTGATAACTGATATATGAAAGACGATAACTATAGTCCATTGAAACAAGAAAACAGAAGAACCTAGAGACGAAATTTCAGATATCATACATGTAGACCTGTGGATGCTATTGGGACGCAAATCTTTAAATCCAAAGCCCTATAATATCATCTAACTAATGCAAGTGACAAGGAAGAGAACGGAAGTTACCTTTCCATGTCTGAGGAAAAGGTGTGCTTGTTCGTGTTGTGCATCTTGCTTAGATATATCAAGCACTTCATTTCCAATAAGTAATTGTAGGCTGCCATCTGACCATTCCACAAAGCGTGCATTGCTTTCAACCTACTCAAGATGGACAAATAGATATTGGGAAAACTGAGATGCACATATTTTAATTTGACTTTCAGCAAACCGTAACATATAACTTATTTTCAAATTTCTATAATAAATAAGAAATACACAGAACGATCAAATGAATAATCATAACAGAAATAATTTAAGAGCTAGAAATCTCAGAGGTACTGGGTAAAGAGTACAGAAATCAGCTTCAACAAAGAAATCGTGATATAATGGAGCAAAATTATATCAAATAAAATTTTGCCCAAAAATACACTGCTCTACAATCAATTGGTTCACAAAAGCTATTAGCAGACCTTGTGACACATATTTCTTTGAAATCTATTTTGTTTTGCAAAATAAAAACTAAACACAGATAAAACAAATACCAAGAGTTATTTTTCCATTCAGCTAACCACAAAATCGTAGCAAGACTTGAAGAAATGGTGCTATTAAAAATGAAAGAATAACACAAACAGAGTAGGAACTGCATTTCTTGGACGTATATTTCATTTTTTCTTTTTTCAATTTCGGGCACGGTGGACTGGTAAAAATGACATAAAATGCATAATCTGGAACTTATTTCAAATCAAGGGTCCTATATCCTTTATTCCCATAACACGCTTCCGTAAAGTATTTTGTTCCATCTAATCCTCGTAGAAAGTAAGTGGCTACCCTTTCAATGAAAAAGAAGAAAGAAAAGAAATTAAGTGGCTACATGAGTTGTATTTAGCACTAATAGCATGATATCACGAGGCAGAAAACTTATTATCTGACCAATGCCTGACACTAAATTTCAAGTTCTAAGTATATGATAATAATTATATCCCAATTTAAGGCATGCTCCGTGAAAAATTTCTCATGCGCACCTAGTTCACAATGATTTACCAATATCACATGCGCAAAGGTGTGGGTGTATGTTGAGGCACTTGAAAGGATCATGCCCAAAAAGTAGACCAGGTCACCAGATAACCATACTCAGTTCAGTTCCAAATTCACAGGGTACTGTTTTCATTTGTTGTCTACCTCCATTCCTAATCTTTCCTCCCTGTGTTTGGGCGAGTATGCTTAAATGTGTGCAGGGAATATAGCACCAAGCCATCTCATTGACCATTTCAAAGTCAAAATAGGCGAGCCGTCAACTTTTGTGATTCCTATGATGAGTTGGAATAGCACGCTCATACCAATGGTTTTTATTATTATTATTAATCCCGGTGGATTGCTGCCCAAGCTCTTCCAAATAAATTACACTAAGCTTTTGCTCGAAAAAGCCTAATTGGCAACCTTACTTTCACCAGATTAATAAAAATTAAACGCTCAGATCATGAACCGAAGGCAGTTTGCTATTCCTTAGGCAACAAGAAGATGGTTGAGGTTAATCCCAAATAGTAAACTGGACTACATGAAGGAGAATCACTTTGTGTCCATCGCCACTAAGCCTTTTCGAAAAAGGGAAACTGTAGTTCCCAAGTAACCTCAAATTCCCACAAAATAATTAAAGTTGGTGAATCATGTTGGTTTGAACGAAAATTTACATATTTCAGCGTGGATAGAAAAAACTGGAAGAGGAACAAATTAACCTCGATGATATCAGACAAATTATACATTGTGTTCTCTTTGAGAAACACAATTATATTAGTTGTGAAACTGCAGGAGTGAGGTAAATATTAAATGCAAGTGGAATGTGTGTGCTGTATATAATACTTAATGGGGGAAATGAAAGAGCAAATGAAAGTGCAGCTTGTATTTTCTTCACCGGGCAAGTGATGTCATGCCCTCTAAAGCAGTCAATCTTGAGTTGCAATACTAGATCTAAGCAACTTTTGTGTTGAACTGTAGCAAATTAATTTTTTCTATGCTTTCACGAGGGGAAAAATAACTACTATAAGGATAAAATAACTTATGAACCTATATAGACGATCATTCAAACCATTATACTAATTCAAAATTCAAATCCTAGCTTGACATTGTAACCCATCCATCATCACAATCTTCATTTAAACTAAATGACAAACAATCACATATCATACAAACAAAAACAGTAAATTGGTAGGCATGAATCATGATGAACAGAAATGTGAAAATAGAGTAAAGTTATATGATCATGCATGTGCATACATCTCAATTGGACCTATGAAACACCAAAAGATTCACTTACGGATGATGTGCCATCAGGATTTTTAACCCTCCTCCAGCGAACAATATTGTTCTCTAACCGTATTCTCTTCTTTGATCCAGATTCATCTGTGACATAAACATCTTCTTCCACATATGTTTTGGGATCAAAAGGCTTGGGATCAATACCCATTATATTCGAAACTTTGATCATGTGCATCTGCAACAGAACAATTCAACAACATTTATCACTGTAAATTTTAGATTATGTAACATATTCGAAACTTTGATCATATGCATCTGCAACAGAACAACATTTATCACTATAATTTCTAGATTATGCATTATTCATGTTCTTAAGTAGCACTAGGAAGTGGGAAATTCAAAATCACAATCTCAGAGTAAAGTAGAAGTGTAGGAAATGGGGATTACATAGCTATAGCCTCACATCAAAGAAAAACCAAACTGAAATTAAAATGAACCAGAGAAAACTCCATTTGAATATAAAAAGAGACTGATATAATCCTCTAAGTTTTGATACGATTTAATTCGACAGATCGTCACAAAAACTGAGTGTTGTATCAGTAGAGAATAAGCAACAAGTTCATATTAATTTTATAGAAAGGCTCTCCCGCGTGGGCAAGACATGGGGAAAAGCTAGGCATTTAGCCAAGTATATCTTGACAGAATATACGAGAAGACCGACACCAAATCATAAGTAATGGATCTGAAAGAATCCCTAAGAAGAAAAAGAAGCTATGCAAGTCAAAATTTATTTTTTACAAGTTAAACGTGTCTAAAAAGTTCCCCAAAATTCTCTCTCCATCGTTTCCTCAAGATCTAGATACAAGAAAGAAAATGTTAATTTCAATATTAATACCTAACCAAGATTGGCCTGGTGTTCACCAAATTGCCCAAATTGTGAAATCCACTATGCAGTCTAGCTCTTTAACCGAAGTAAATGTTCAAAAGCAACCTATATGACTTTGCTACAATATTTTGTTCTGCTATTCCAAAAAGTAAGCTTTGGTTGTTTTAAGAGAAAATGGGATGCTCCACGAGATTATTTTGAACAGTTAACTCCAAAATACCAATACTGAACTGCTGTTTTGAAGTGTGAACAGAGATATACATGCACGTCAACAATTGCAATCATTTCAAGCTTTTCTTAGGCTATAAGGGTACAATTGCAATCAAGGATCAGAGAAAATAGCAGATACTAAAGGGGTAAGGCTGTAAATGTAAACAAAACTGCAGATAAACCTTGTCGGGGTCAGCTGGAGGACGACGAAGAGGAATCTCCAGTTCCAGAGGAGGACCAACGGGCTTTTCTTTGGGTCTAGCCTCAGCGTGCTCTTCTTCGGACTCATACGGGGCATCTTCGTCAAGAATCAAATCCTCTGGCCGCAGTTCTTTCTCAAAATTTTCCCCTTCGTCTACAGGGGATCTCTGCATTGGGGAATATATATTCATATATTTCACGTGTATCAGAAATGCAACAGTAAGAACCATCAAACATTTAAAACAATGATCAAGTTACTTTAGGAAATCTTATACAAACATTTTCGTCTTCTTCGATCTGATTCTGAACTGAGTACTCTTCTTGTTCCTCATCGTCGGAGTCCCCGAAAACATCACGGATTTCTGGAGCTGAGTGTAAAAGGCGATCCTCATTTTTATCATCATCGGGTGATCTACTGTGAGAGTCAAAAAGTCCAGATCACTCAACAAGATCAGATACAAAAATTTTATAGCAGTAAATATTACAGAGAATGATTGCAGGGTACATTTAATATATGAAAGATAAAAGTAACTTTCTATTGCACCTAAGTTCTCTTTCCTCATTTATATCCTTCTTGTCATTGATTTCCACTTTCCAGCTACACAAAATATAGATGGCGTGCAATAAATCTCTTATCAACTTCTCAAAACTTCTATGCCGCCAAAACTTTCAAAGACCTTCTCCTAAAAGGGTTCAGTATCGCCATCTTACAGCATCCAATACCAACAGCAGAAAAAGGAATGGTATAGCAATCAAGGAACTCCAATAGGAATTCTAGTTTTGATAATGGACAATTTTGTCAACCTCTCAGACTACCCTTAAACCTCAAAGTTCACAATCTATAAAAATTAAAGCATTTGGCTTCAATTATTCGAGAGGTAGTGACTTTTAGAAAGGAGTCAACATGAGAGTTTTTTGTTATCACTAGGAAAATCTTAGGAAGAAACCAAAATGCATATTCACATTCACAGAGTGGAAAAATTGAGGAATTTATAATGTTAAAAGGAGGGGAGAGAAGAAGCTATTGTGTCAATTTTCTATGCTATACTACCAAATTATACACACGTGATCAGGTCACAGGTATGAAGAGTCATGAAAAGGAAGAGAGATTGAGCAAAATACCTATAACTTCTGGCCTGATTCACTTCCTCATCCTTGCTAGCAGTGTAATAGTTCTCCCCTGATCTTTCAGATCCACTGTCAATTGTATTGCGTCTTCTACTTGTTACAACTCGTTGGCCATATCCCTCATCATCACTCTCCAAATACTTCTCTTCACTTTCTTCCCTTTGATCACCTATTTCAACTTCCTGAGAACTCAGACTTTTCTCGCGATCACTCTCACCATGTCGAATATCAACATCTAGTGGTTCATCCTCACTCTCAATTCCAACCTCTCCTTCACCTTCGACTTCACCTTTACCTTCACCTTCAGGTTCTGGCCCTCCATCCCCTTCATCCTGAAAGGGAAAAAGCCACAATAAGAAAGAGTCAAAAATAGCAATGACAATTTTCATTGTGATTCAAATTTGAAGTCATGTCATGGTTATAACAAAAGGGAAATATGTGCATATTTACTAAGTCAAACAGACATCAGAACATAAAAAAATATGCATTTCAAAATTCTACAACAAAACAAAAACCATTTAAAAGATCAAAAAAACATATATCCTAAAAATTCTACAACTTTCTACAGTATCCTTTGAACAATATCTAATAGCCATCTAAACAACTTGATCCTACAAACATGAGGAATTGTACATAAAGGCTAGTTTCCCTGGCTACCATCACACTAATGACACGATTATAACTCACTTCTCTGTAATAATAGGATTAGAGCACAAGCATATCCAAAGTTTGATTATGAGACGCTACGAAATTATACACAAGGCAAACATGGAATACTAAAGTTGGCATACTAAAGAAACTTTGTAGGAGTGTTCCTTCGTACACCATGTGTGGATAAAAGAAATGAATAAAATCTACTATATGAGCATCTAGCAAACATCTCGCAAATCAAGACATGACCTAAATATGCATGACATCTGCATATGACACAGTGTTAGTGATGTTGGATCAATTTAAATTAAAGGAAATTTCAATTCTTCACATGTCAATCTCAGAATGCACTGAAGTTTGTGCAAGTAATCCCAAATTTAGATTTTGTTCATGGACTGTCAAGCTGTCTTTAACGATCCGACAGTTCATTTTACATAAAGATCCTAACTGATCTGGCAGTTCTTACATGAACATAGGATGGCCTAGACTATGATCCCCAAATTTCTGCCATGTTAGAGGTTGGATAGTAAGTCAAGGAGTAGAAAGAAAAAATGATTTCATATACTGTACACGAAGTTTCTGCACAAGGTTGACTTTTGAAAGGCGTAACCATGTTTAATGAATCCAAAACTTCATATTTTGTGTCTAGACTATATGCTTTGATGCCTATTTTGCATAAAGAATAATCTTGTATCAGTACCAAGAACATTTGAAATAAGAAAAATGAGAACCAACCAGCCAATTTACCTTTCAGTTTATCAAGATGGATAGATTTTAAAGCTATTTTTGAATGAATATAATGTCATCCTAATATACACCTATATACATATGAATGAATATACTATGGCTTCCTTGGCATTCAATAAAAAAGTTGGAAATTTAACTGTGTATCAGCTTTTTTATTTTAGAATAACACATTAAACCCTGATGATAGCCGTAAGTAAAACTCAACTCAAACATGCCCTGCTCAAACCCTAACTTCATTTTTTTTTTCAATAAATGACACAAAAAATTCACAAGTGCAGACCTTTCTAATCATTAAAAACGGGTACATGTCAAATTATATTATACACAATAAAAAGAAAGTAATTTAAGCAAGATCTGTTTCTTACAGTAATTCGTAATTATATGCTTGCGGAGATTAATATACACTAACTGTAGGATATTGCTTAAAAACTCGGTGATCAACGTGAAATTACATTATAACATTAATTTCACGCTCCTTTAAATTAAAAGATTAATAAAATAGAATTAAAAATTGACTGAATTGGATGGGCCAGAGAATTGACGACAAATTTCTCTTATTGACCTAGACTAGAAATCATCCAATGCACAAAAAATAAAAAATATTATATAAATATTAATCATCATGCATATGAATTAAAATTGAATTTTTTAAGCGACGGTAAATTAGTACCGAGGCATAGTCTACTTGGCGATTAGACTCGTGCTCTGATTCAACCTCTTCCTCTTCGTCCTCTTCTTCCGATTGGTCGCCGAACAGATTTTGCATCATCTGATGCCTATTCTCTTCTCCCGCCATCTTCTCGTCTGTGCTTTCAGAAGGAACTCTGTGTGCGTGTAGATTGAAGAAACTGGGCGAGTAGGCGAGAATCACCGTCTGTGTGTGTGTGTGTGTGTTATTGCCAGCGTGCTAGTCCTAGGAGAAGCCGATTTGGATTATTTGGGGGTGTGTTTGGATAAGCTTAAAAATTTACTTTCACTTAATTTACTTACGAGTCAAAATCCTTCATAAGTTAGCAAATAATAACTACACAAAACATCACTTATCTTTCCCTCTGTTACAGAACTATTCAGAAGCACAGAAGCACGTGCAAGCTACATGTCGTAGTTGAGTACGTAACAGTGTATGTATTAAAAAAATATTTATGTCAAACATTAATTACATAAAAAAATTTTATAAGTTGCTAAATATTTCGAAGCAACATTACATATGGAGATGAAAAAAATCACA
>CAIGRK010284207.1:0-18586 GCA_903798315.1 Fraxinus greggii | reverse complement strand
CATGTTGGGAGCGATGAAAGAAATCATCTCCTCACTTTCATTGTCTAGGAGCGCTCCAACTAATGTTTGGCTCATCTTCACATATTTCAAGTATTTCTTAGATGGAACATAAAATTTTGTGGTTTACTTTTTCCAAGTTTCTCATAAACGGCGCCAATTTATTGACAATATAAATCAGGTCAACAAATCCTCTCATCTAACTTGGATTTTCACCTCCTAAACTTATTAATTTCGATGATCAAAGTTGGAGCAAGAGGGAAAAAGACTATTTGGAAGGGAGATATTTGNTCATCTCCTCACTTTCATTGTCTAGGAGCGCTCCAACTAATGTTTGGCTCATCTTCACATATTTCAAGTATTTCTTAGATGGAACATAAAATTTTGTGGTTTACTTTTTCCAAGTTTCTCATAAACGGCGCCAATTTATTGACAATATAAATCAGGTCAACAAATCCTCTCATCTAACTTGGATTTTCACCTCCTAAACTTATTAATTTCGATGATCAAAGTTGGAGCAAGAGGGAAAAAGACTATTTGGAAGGGAGATATTTGAATTGCATCATTTTCCTCTTCAAAAGAGGGAAAATGACTATTTGGAATAATCTGGTCATTTTGGGAGGGATGACAACTGACGGCCTTTTATTAGCTAACTTATAACTAATTCCGTTACGATATCATGTTTTATTCATTAACTTACATGTCATGTATTAATTCTGAATTCACACGCTAAACATTTGCCTTGTGTCATGTCAATAGTATTTAGCTAGCTTGGATGGGGATAGGTTCGCCTAATTTGCACGAGCCTAAGCTTATGTTGCATGAGGCTTTCGCTTCGCCAGGGGTGGGAAAGATTCGCGGAGCATACTTGATTCAACAATTACTCTTCGTACAAGTCCAATCAACATGAATCTTTTCCCTTCTTTTTCTTTGGTCTACATACTACTGGATCTTTAATTTAGATAAGAGAAGAAATGATCCTCTTACATGGATTTCGGTTAAAAAAAATAAGGATCTGTTTGTTATACATACATTAGTATACACAATATTTTAGTTTTTTTTCTCTCTCTCTCTCTCTTTCTTAGTAGTATACAATACTGTCTAGTATACCTTATCAAACATTCTATAGAGTATCGTTTTATAGTTCCATCTGATTAATCCAAGGCAGGTGGATGTCCATTATCAACTATGTGACTTATTCCCAACTCCAGAATTTACAAAATAAGAAACTAGGAAAAGGGTATAGATCACAGTCTGCGTTGTTTCTGAATTTTATATTTATTTTCTTTATAATGTATATCATAGAGTTTAGGTTGATATACAGCAGCCAAATCCATGGTGCACAAAGATATGAATAACATTTCAATGACAAGTATTGGGAAACCAACCTGAGAGTAACAACCTATGGCAGCCTTAAAGTCCTTATCACGAAATGCAAGATCCCCACGCTTCCTTGCATCCAACATATCTTTCATCTGCTGGGTCCATTCTTGAAAAGACAACTGAACGAAGACAACAATGACCTTGAAAAACACAACTCAAAGTGAAAGGAATGGAAGACGTCCATATTTTCCTGGTTCAATACCTCGTTGGTTCCTTCATCATCTCGATAGTGTGTGGTAACTAAGATTTGATGTATTGCAGTGAGGTCCATCCGAGAACACGCCTCACCCATTGGTGAAATTGGGCGCTGTGGAGTTAGTGGAGCTTCCTCATGCTTTGAAATTCCAAGCATGACATAAGAGGGAACCTAACACCCAGAATCATGCTAATAATTTTGGCACATAAAAGCAAAATGATATTATCTGTATACCATAGTTTTTTAACATGTGATCAGAGGGATGGTCAAAAAGTGGGGCAAAGAAAACATGCTCTAGTTAACCCCTACAAAATTATATTTGCAAGGACATCTGAGAAGTAAAAGCAACTACTAAATGTAGTGGTTTCAAAATTTCGTTCTGGGTAGAATGCAGTTAGCTTATTTATTTCATAATTCTTCTTGATTGTGTTCTTAACAGCTCTCCCATATATGATATAACTATCTGATAAGGTTTGAAGAATGAAGCTGAGTTTTTGATGGATAAGATAAGAAATGAGAATCAACACAAATAAATGGATGTGACACTGACTTAGGATATATTACAAAATGACGACCGAGGTGATTGTTACATACTTTGCGTGGACCTAAAAAGGCTCTTGTTCATAGGAGTGATGGGATATCAAATTTAGATGAGGAACGGGTGGAATAAAACTAACATGGCCTGTTTTAGTGTCTAACAATCAAGTTGCTTTGCAACTTCCACTGGATCTAGCAATGAAGCTAATGTAGCGACACAAATTCACATAGCAATCCAAATTTATTAGGAATAGTAGCTGTTGTTGTAGTAATGATCAGCATGAAAAAAAATGTGATAAAATATAAAATTAAGGAAAATTTTAGTGTAGCCTCATGGAACACCTGATATTACATATATATATGAGGGCAGAACCATATAACCTATGACGGAAACCATGTTATGCTGCATTTGCACCGCATATTTCACCCAAAAATAACTTGTTTCGGTTACTTTAGTTAATTCAACCGATTCGGTTCTAACAAGTATGGAACAACGGAATACATCGGTAGCAGATTGACCTAAAGCAAAAGCATTTCTACTTTAGACAGGATTATCCAAGTGAAACTAAGCCCTTGTTTGCTTCTTGTTTATGATCTGTTTATAAGCAGTGAAATCACTTTTTAACCACATATTTCGTGTGACCACAAGACTACCCACTTATCAACCACGTATTTCTATCTATTTATATTTAATCCAATTATAAACAACTCCCAGACATGCTTTAAATATTCAAATTGTTAGCTTCATGTGAGTAATAAATTATCTTCATCTGTGTAAGAGGAGCTTAGTCACAGAAACATTAAAATATTATCAACAATACATATCAAGGTTGCATATATTCGTGTCATGTAAACTATATGAGATGGAGTTTCAGATCCTTACATCAGATTTCAGCTCTAGTGGAGAAAGAGCGGCAACAAGGTCCTTTGTAATAGGTCTCTCCATGGGTTCATATTGCAAACATTGAGAGGCAAGACCAACAACTATAGTAGCTTCCTCTGTAGAAAACTTTCCCTCCAAACGTGAATCCATTAAAGGAATAACATTCTTGCCACTTATCATATCAAGAGCCTGCATACAGCCAGAGTTGATCAAATTCCCATAGCAACATTTTATATAAATATATTTGCTGAGATAAGCACACAGAGTAATTGACTAAATTCTTGAATGTTCCTATAAGAAAACACTTGTGATACTAAGAGCATGTTAAGAAATCCCTTAAGATGCCAGACTCAGGTCTGATTTTGTACTGGAGTTATTACTGGGCTGGACCACGACCCAAACCAAATCTGACTCCTATCATCAATTTTTATCACATATAAGATGTAAATTGTGGGTTATGTCATTTTAGTTATAGAAATGGGAATAAGGGGACCAATGAACTTGCCTTCATGGTCATACGGATAGTGTGTCTATGAGTTGGGTCAATTGTAACGCTCTTCGTATTTCATCCACTGTTCGTGGCAATTTTGATTATTGAGAATGTTCTTTTGCTGTCAAAAATATATATGATCTTCGTCTGAATCAAGCAACTAGAAAGATAAGGAAGAAGCAAAAGCATGAATTGAAGATGCAAGAGTAGGCACTAGTAGTGAACAAATGCATATATGAATCTGGTAAGTCTAAGACAGACCTGATCCAAAAGGTATTTAAATCCTATCAAACTGAATGATAAAAGACAGAATAATTTCTTTGATGAATAATTTAAAATTTACATATTGCGATTATTCTCTCTGAATCTTTACCACTTCTAATCAAGAATACATTCTATTAACAATAAATATACAGTGGGATTGCACTCTGTCTAAATTTAAAGATGCTCATTGGATTCATAGACACATTATGACAATTACAAAATAAATCATGTTCATGATGCCGAATTCAAATTAATATCCTTTATAGGTCCATGCCAAAATATTACAAAACTCATTAAATTTTATTTCTTCAGATACTAAATAAACATAACTGAAGGTTAAACATGGTATTTGATAATCAATTAATCATTCGATAACATTCCTATTTTCCGTAAATAATATTATAGGTATCGCTTTCTTGTATCAGAATATAATATAATGTGACGTTATAGTTCATGATATAACATTAAACAAGTTTTAGATTATTCTTTCTAAGTTGAATTGTTACAAGCACACAATCAATTGAAACTGCTTTTATTACTTTCTATTAAGCACACAATTATGAATCCAGATTTTATAGGATTTTCAATACTATATTTCCAGAGCAAAAGTCTATATTTTTTAGAATTCAAAATTCAATGGTAGGAAAAACTTCAGGAATTCAGTAAAAGAGCTGGTAATAAAGAGTAAATTGGTGAATGTTGAAATGTAAGTATTCAAAATCAGCACCCTGAGCATACTTCTATTCAAAGCACAGAATTATTTTATTTACCTGGTCTAGAGACATTCTCATAACATAATTCTCAAATAGAGGAAGAAACTAACTATAATATTCACTTCTCAGTACCACCACCAACTTCAGTGGTTTCAATTATAAACTCATAATTCTGCTAAGAGGAGGTTTTTGGCACAGTAGACTACAGCTTGGTGATCAGTCCAGACATTAAGGCTTTAAAAAAAAAAAAATCAATACCCAATGTGTCCTACAAAATTAAGAATCCAGGTAACTCACATGACTTGGAGGGATGTGCTTCCCATTAAGCAGATCCAAAAGGACAGCGCCAAAGCTGTATATAACACTTTCCTTGGTTACTCTTCCTAAAACACATGGATTAGAGGAAACGTAGGGAATCAATTTCTGACTATAGAATCAGAACTTTCCTAGCGAGAAAAGCTCCTATGAAGCCATAGATAAATGCTAAATTAACGCAGAAAAACTAGCCACAGAGAGTGAAAAGCAGCAGTTGTCAAGACACTGTTAAGATTAAAATAACAATATAATGGATTGTGAAGCATGAATCAGAATTTAATAACAAAAATGTTTCTCCGTCGAGTTCGTGTGTTGGGGGTGTTCGGGAAAGGCAATAATATTTTGATAAACGACTGAAAATATTTAAAAAGTATTGGTTTCTGATTATAGTTTTAGTAACAAATCAAGACTTGCAACTTATTAAGGATTTGTTTGATCTTGATTATTTGAGAAGTAATTCTTTGAAAAATGTTTTTGGAGGAAGTGTGCATGAAAATGAGTGCAGGAGAGAAGTGACTCTCAAAGAATCAACATCAAACAAGGAAAACACTGTGTGTTGTTATTGTCATGGCACTAACTCACAACACCATGTAGAGTATAATGCTGCCTCAAGGGAGCTGAAAATTTGTATCTGCAAGTTAAATTGGAGAACTGATTTTAAATGTGAAAATCATGTTAAATGCCTAACTTAAAGCACCTATATAATTTTAAGCTATGATTTATTCATAGTGCAGATTTCAGGAAAAGTGGTTCTTGTTAAAATTATAAAAGTTACTTATCAGAAGAACATTCACGAACAAACCAGAAGAACGAGCGAGTTAAACATCAGATTAATGCATATGAACCATGTCAAAGTGCAGTGCGAGAAAGGTAACAAAGTCACAGCATGCACAGAAGACAAAGTAGTTTCCAAAAGTAAACAAGTAAAAAACAAATTTTTAAGCAAGAGAAGTGATCACCAATTCTTAAATACTCAGGAGAAGTGTAGGCAAGATTTGTGCTATAACTTTTCCCATCCCGGCTGTTTTTTATCAACCCAAAACATGAAAGTCTTGGATCGCCATCCTACAGAGTCCAATCGAATATCATCACATCTGTAAGTCTGAAGTAATAAATACCCACTGGTATAATCTCAAACTATACACACATAAACATAATAACAGGCACATACTTTACTAGTGATGAAAAGCCTCGAAACAAACGAGAATGATTTTATAATAATACCTCATCAAAGAGAACCCTGTAGGCATTCAGGTCATGGTATAAGGGACGGTCTTCACTGCTACAGTATTCCAGGGCTTGAGCTATATACAGTGCTACCCTCACGCGCATTGCCCACTCAATTGTCTGACTTTCCCCTGATAGTTGAAAAATATGGTATGAATTAATTACTCCCTTCAAACTCCATTACCTTAAACCAACCCCACCCTCCGATCCCCCTACCACACAATTAGGTTAAAATATGGGTTATCATACTACAGGAAATGCCACATTTACTCTTTGCAGAATCTCAAAGCCCCCCCAACCCCGCAAACACGAAAATGACACAAGTCACTTAACATGAAAGTCAGAAATAAATATTCATTGGGCAATCAGGAAATTATAATCATGAGCTTCATTAGCAAAAAGTCAAGAAAAATGGATAAGCATAATATTACATACAGTGAAATAGATGTTTGGCAAGGGTGTCATAGGGCATGTACTCTGCAACCAACAACCTCTCATCACCATCGCAACAGTACCCTATCAAATTAGCCAGTCTCCGATGCCTCAACTTCCCAACTTCGCATGCCTCTTTCTGCAACAAATCAATCCATCACAATAAACAAATATTAGACCAACAGGCTTCATAATTTGACGTATATAATAAATGAGTGCTAAACATATATGTAAAAAAGGTTGGTGTTATGTATAATACCACAAACTGTTTAGGGTCGGGCCAGGCTAACTTGGGGAACTTCTTGACGGCGATCCACCAGCGGCTCTGGAGGTGGCCTTTATAAACAATGTTGGGCGCCTTTTCTCCACTTTCTGAGACTATAAAATCAGAGCTGAAGTTATTTGTGGCTGCTTTAAGGTCTGTTAACAACAACTCTGAAAAGGGTGGAATCCCCGTGGTATCGGGTCCAGCTATCAATGGCGGGTTGCTTGGACCGCCCTTTCGGGCCTTTTCCTTTTCTGGGTGTGTCTCTGTGGGATGAAATTTCGATGTACAGCACCCCATAACTCTTTCTCCGATGTTCCAGAATCGCACTCAGATCATATCAGAGAGAGAAGGATACTGGGTGGTGAAAAATTGGGATCTTTGTTTGTCGAGCTCATTCATTCACTTAATCTCTCGAAATCTTCCTGTAGTTCTATCTATTGCATACAACAGTGATAAGAGTTTATGACAGTGGTTGTCGGGATAAAAACGTTTGTTACGCGTTAAATATTTGTACAGTTTTGGGAGACACCTTGGTTTACCTTACTTAATAGTACTATTTAAGCATGATTTGGTTGATACTCGAAGGAACGGGTTTAAGTTGGTTAGTTCTCTCTGAAGACAGAGGAGAATGTATACTATATAATGGTTAATGATTGGATGAATGTATAATATAATGGTTAATGATTGGGATTCAAACATGCTCTATATGTATTTATAAAATTGAAGTTGGATTTAGAGGCATATATTCATTCTACAAATATGGCTAGCTGGCATTTTATTTTAAAAATGGTAATTATCTCCCTAGAAAGAGGATTGAGTTGCCCTTTCAAAAAACTTGATGCAATATCTTTCCTTCAACCATTTGACGCTGCCAGGAGCGAGCCTACCCTAGTGGCAAGTGAAGTTAGTAAGTAGTATAATGGTCAACTATCTTCTGCGGTTCGAAGGGATGGGCTTAGAGCACATGAAACTCATCACGACCTCATAAGGGCCTTGCTACCTTGTCCATCCAAGCTTAAGTATATTACGCTCTTGTTTGATTTTGATTGTTTGAAAAATGATTTTATAAAGTTCATGTTTGGTTTAGATAAAACTAGTGTTCTAAAAATCTCACATAAATGGTTAAATTTTTTTTCTTCCTCTCTTTCGTCTTCATTGGGCACACTTTATTAATTTTTTTTTCTTTTCCTTTTTTTAAAGTCTTTTTTTTTTTCACTTTAACTTATTAGTTTTTTATTTTTTAAAAAAACTTTTCATCCGACTTTAATTTCAAGTTTTTAAAAGATTTTATCTATACAAAAGTTAAAAAAATTATTTTATCTAAATTGTTAAATAAGATTTAAACTATGGTGATGTCTATATTATGTAATTATTATAATCTTGAGACTCATTATTTTGTTGCAAATTTCAAAAACGTGTATTAAGTTCATATAAATCTATTAAGTAGAAATTGTCTAATTGAAAAATAAAACTACGAAGAATATTTTAATTTTTGTATTTCGAAAATTAGAAAATTGTATAATTGACTAATAGTATGAATTATTAAGTAAATATATTATTCTATAATTTTAGATGTTTGATATGTATTATTTTTAATATTAAATGATTTAAAATGGTTAAAATTTTAAAATAATATTGAAAATAAGAAAACGTTTTTTTTACGCTTAACCCTCACCTAGGTTTGCTTATGCTCGTAAAACTTGAAACTTCGTCTCTACGCCTAACTATGCTTTACGTTTTTTAAAATACTGAATAAAACAGTCGATAAAAATACAAGTCAAAGTCAAAAATAATTTTTAATTACTCATTCATGGAACCTACAACTTTTCAACCATATATCTCATTAATTTTTATCCAATTTTACCAAAAATATGAATTTTGGAAACTAAATAGGATAAAATGTGATTTTTTGGGAAAACGTACGATTAAAAAAATAAGAAAACATTATGGTTTACGTACAAAACTATTTTATTGTGAGAATGTGAAGTTAAAAATAAGAGTAGGGAAAACTAATTTTTAAAAAATCTAATTGAAGCAAGAACATAGTGCTTGTTTGATAATTTTTTGCTAACCACACATTTCGTTGACCTCAAAATACGGTGCTAACAGATCTCGATTCCTCTTTTTATCTACGTGTGTGTTACATGCACACTTGAACAATACATTAGACTATACATGACCTTAACTTCGACAAGGTGTGCTACGATCGTGGGTATTCCAGTGCTAAATTCGGACTGTGAATAAAGTATTTGGGAGTGGGAGAATGGATGAAAATGCGAGTGTCCGGTTGAAGATAACCAATTTTGCATTACCTTTGAAATTCATTGTGTTTGAGTATTTATACCAAGAAATGTGAGATAAGGTCAATTAGATGCTTAACACCTGGTCTCATTTTAACGGTCCACTAGTCAAGCTCAACTATATCGATCCCTACAATCCCTGGCTGTCCTGGCCTGTAGCCATCTAACTAGCTAGAGGCTCAAAAATAGCCACCCAAGGTTTTTGGTCGTCACACTATGTAGAATAAAAATTTAACTAAGAACGAGTTGTTGTATAGCTATCAAATTTGTCAATGTATGGCATATTTTGGCCGAGGAGAGACATGTGGGAGATACACATCACAGAAGATGTCAATCATTCAATCTCCTCAAAGGAAATATGTGAAGGGATTGGACAAAGTAGAGTACGAACCTTGTGTGGCCTCTTGCTTTGTTTTTTACTTAACTGACTACCATGTGCCTTCATCGTAAGTCAAGTCATAAAAATAGTCCTCCAAGTCCAAGCGTGACTATATAATATGAGGCATGGACTTTAATAGTGTAATCATCTCGTAGTGCAGGAGCTAGTGAATCGAGAAATAAGAATAAGAATATCACTAGACAAGGTATATCATGTAGCGAGGAATGAGAATAACCATCTTGATGGACGAGGCATCTCACAAAGCGGGTATAAGAATAATCATCTCGCTAGATGAGACATATCGTAAAATGAGAAATAAATAATAATAATCATCTCTTGTGACAAAGAAACCTTCATCTTTGATGTGGCACTAGATGACTATGAATAGTCCTCTATGTCTAAGCATGAGTATACATGAACTTTAGTTAATAGAAAGGCTAGGTTATCGAGGTGATAACTCTGAGGTGAATAAGTCCCATTTTTAAGGATGGGGCTCTCTTACAAATGTGAAATCCTATTTTGCAAGGATGAGGTTCTCTAGCAAAAGTAAAAGTCCCATTTTAGATGGACGAGGCTCTCTTGTAAAGGTAGGTAGACTTAGTGAATTTGAAATTTGAAATCAAGAATCTAAGGTGAAGAGACCTTGTGTGAAGCGTTGCACATCTCTCAAAATACCAAAGTAACGGGATGTGTGCTAGTCGTTTGAAAGGTTGCATGTTTCCAATGCACAAAAGTTGGGGATCACATGGTTCCAAAGAACATGCAGGTGTACGTCAATAGTAATAATTACGACCTAAAGTTGTTTGTGTTCTAAGGCAATGAGTCCCACATGCCAGTGAGACACACTTCTACATCAATGCCTTCCATTTGAATTTCAAACTTATGCTTCTTCCTTCTATGGCTAAGATTCAGAGATCGATGAATGGCTAAGATCAATTTATCATTTGATCCAAGGGCCTTTGTCGAGGCATATTTCCTATAAAAGGAGGCAACCTCTCCCACCTTAGCTCTATTAACTTCCAAAACGTTCCAAGATTTTTAGAATAAAATATTGAGAGATTTTTCAACAAGAGATAAGAAAGTCCAGTGAACTCGTATATCTAGTCTAGGTTTTAGCAAGAAAATCCTTGTTAAGGTACTTTCTCAAACTTCGCTCTCTTTCTTCATCGTTTTCTTTTCCTCCTTTAAAAAGGTACCCATTAAACTTTAGCGAGGTATCTGGCCAGCAAGCAAACACCATGGGGTTGGTAGAAAACTAGGTTAGATACACTTATGTCATCTATGAAACTGAGTTGGCCGGCCGAGGCAATTAGGCCTAGTAAGCATATCCAGCAATATTCGGACAAATCGGTCCGGTGAACATATCCGGCATATCTTGTCCATGTATTCCTATCAAGTACTAAGGTCATATGGCTAAGCCCCAACTCAATTACCCTAAATGGGTGGAGTTAAATGGTGGTCTCCTAGTTCTTAAGGTCACCCAGAGTGGGAAAATGTTCTTTCACGCCTTCAAACAATCTACTAGCCTCGATTAGCCGAGAAGGAGTGATACTACCTTACCCTTTAAGGCTCTCATACCTCCTTCATAGCTGGCATTCATAGTTCCATTAAGCACTAGAAGGATGGGTGTTTTGGATTCTAGGCAAGTGGTAAACTATTGAATGAGATGCCTTCCGAGCTCTGACTTTCTAAGGAAGTACTAAGACAATAGTAAGTCTGCTTGTCGAAGTAGATGTGTAAGTAGCAAAGATCTTGAATATTATACTCTTCATTTCTTTATATTTTCTAGACATCATCTTTCGGTGGAAAATATTCACTTCTAAGTGGGATGTCCTCTGTCTAATCTACCGACTTCCCAAAGAATTGAGACACTAGTCTTAATTGATCGATAAAAACTTACGCTACATGTGAAACTTTCTAATGGCAAATAAAGGGTCATCGCCATATCACTTTTTTCAATTTTTATTTAACTGAATAATGTTTCACGCATTGTTTCTCTCGCTACAAAAAATTTCTAAAAGGGGGTTCTCTCAAGGTCTCCGATGTTCCAAATAACGCAAGATGGTCTGTCATTACCAAAGAACTGAAGATCTCATTTGTTGTTAGTTAGGTTTTAAAGTTGTTGGCAATCTTTAGACAAAAATAAAGTTTTAAAAGAGTTTTAAAAGCTAAAGAGTCATTTGTTAGGTTGTATAGATGAACTAGGAAGCCTTTTGTTCGTTGATGGAACAAGTAGAAATAGTTACAGGATTTATGTTTGCCTGTCGACAACTAATGCTCGAGCATCCAAAATAAAACCAAGGTCGCCTGCTTGTGGCTAAAGCTACACATTTGTCGCCGCCTTTCACTAGTCTGGCGTTCGAGCGATGGTGTTACCCATGAAACCATAGTTCGCGATTTTTTAGAGTTCTATCTATCATATACTGTCCCAAAACCTAAATACTACATATGTCCAAGCCCACTTCGTGAAAAGTCTTGGTTGAATATTGTTTTATCAAAGAGATTACATTCTACACATCCTACATTTTATTCAATCTCCTCTTGATTCAACTAAATCATTGAAAACATCGAACCGATATAATCAAAACACCAAAATGCATACTTCCTCATAATGTGTCAGAGTTTTGAATATCAAGGAAGGAGACCAGAGTTTCGATTGAGGATGAACGAGAAGTTCTCAAATGATCCACAAGAGATAAACGATTCCACAAAGTCGAGAGCTGGTGTAGGAACACGCAGTCTAGAAGGGTCGTGGTGATTACATTTAAGACGTCAAAAAGTACTAAGATTTAGTCGAGTCTGAACAGTCTGTAAGTCTTTATTGTTTACAGCGGATACTATTGGCTTGGGCCCGGGGTTTTTATCCAACGAGGGGTATTCTCCCCCAACAATTTCGTGTTTATTTTTATATATTATATCAGTTGCGGCAATTCAAATTAGGATATTTTTGCATGTGAATTCATCTTGATATAATTAATAATTGTGACTTGTTGCTTTTATTAGTTAACAAATTTAAATTACTTTTTTAAGTCTAATTATGTATGATCTTTTAGCCTCTTTTTAACCTATATTAGAGGATGTCGGACAAGAGTTTACAAAGCAATTAACACAAGTTATTGAAGATTCAAAGCTCGATTTCAAGATTTAAGGCTCAGAAATTTTCTTTTCCGGTTCTTCCATTTTTTCTTTAATTCGGGTGATGTCTTTTATTAACATTTTGTGTAATTTATATATAAACATGTTAGGCTAAACTCTATATTGTGTTGTATGATGATGATGATGATGATGACGACGAGACCATTAGATGTTTATTTCTAGTTCAAAGAACAAATAGTTTAATAAATTCTTGTGTTCTTGATTGGTTATACATCATTATATTGTTATTTGATTGTTTGATCATCAATCAAATAACTTGTTGCTCATTGTAGTTTTGGAAATCTCGCAATAGTTTTAGAACATTGCCCCATAGATGCTAGGAATAATTTTTGTGGCATGTGGAATCTTGTTTGATAGTCGTGTGATTGAATGTATGTCTTCGCATATGAGTTTGGACTAGGTATAGAACCGTGTCATGCGTAGAATAGGTTTGATTTATCATGAAAATGAAAGTTAAACATCATAGGCCTATCGTTTGTAACTAGAATTAGCACAAGCTCTGTATGTGAGAGCTAATGTTTAGCCACTTGTCACGAATGATTTCAGGTACAATCAGCCGACCGAGTCCTTCATGATCCTAATGATGTTCGTCTACCACAACGTCGACCCCACTTCTCACCAGATTACTTTCAATCATGTCAAGACGGGCCTCCTTTATCACTTGGCGAGGGATTTCAAAATTGATTTGGGGATGTGTGTATATATATAATTTAATTTTTGGATTGGCAGCAGAGCTCGATCATCACCATACTTTGATATTCCCAAGCCTTATTAGTGGGAAATCATTGTCAAATATTCTGGTCACAAAAAATAATCATCTATCTTCTTTTTTCCCATTCTTTCAATATGCCTAGTTGATCCATTTCTAAACAAAAATGATACAATTTTGGGCCTAGCTTTGGTAGCATCGAATGACATAGTCATGTTTGCAAGATTATTGTAGAGCAAGTATTGTGGGTACTTAATGACAAAAACTTCACAGTCATGCCTGTAATCATTTTCTTAAAAAAAAAAGCCCTTCAGCAACTACACAACATTAAATAAGAATTTTGATGCTATCATATAATGAAAGTGACTTGCCTATGTTATCCCTGTCATGTTAGAAACAAGTGTTGGTTAGTATCTCCTTCTGCTCATCGTCGAATTTCATAACAAAGTTTTTTATCGCATTTGTTATAGCGTTGGTGGTAATCTTCCTTAAAAACCAACAATGTTCTTAGATGAGGTATTTCTATTCCTGCATAAATTGAATGTTATACATGGCATCAAAATCACAAGTGTAGAAGGTCACAAACAGAAACAATAACACTATTTATTTAGTTTTTGTCGTGACCTATAATTGGTTGATGGTGACATATTTTTGTGACTGTGACTTATTCTACCGAATAACTCATAAATTGTAACCTATACAATCACTTGTATTTTGACGTGCAGAATTACATAAAGGTTATACAAATGACTGACTTAAAACTTTACTTGAGTACATACCAGCCTTTATTCTAGTCTCATGTACACTGTGACTTGTGTTTAGTAAAATCCCGCAAGCATACGGAATCGTGGACAAGTAATCAGTAGTAATTACCTGTATCGTCCCACGAGAAATAAATGTTAATTATATTATACTAGTTATTATCAAATTCGATCTACGTGACAAAAAAGAGTTAGTTGTTTGTAGTTAGTCTAACTTAAGCTACGACTATGTAAAATATGATTTTTATCAAATCATGGATGAACGTGTTAGATTTCTAAATTTACCTAGTGACTTTTATTTCCTATTACCAATTCATGTACTTTAGTGTTCAAGTGCTCATCACAATCAATAATCTTCTAGTGTTTAACCTTCTATTCCAAGATAGATTAAACATATCCTAAGCACGACTTGATCATATTCCTAGTCCGAATTCATATGCAATGCATTCAATCACGTGATTATCATCCTAGATTGTACACACCACAAATGTTATTCCTAACACCTATTGTCCATGTGTCAAATATGCATTTTTCTAATCTATTGCGAATCTCTCAACTCTACAATAAGTAACAAATTATCTAAATGATGATCAAGTATTCAAACAATGAAATAAGCATGCATAATTGATCATGAACACGAGAATTCACTAAAATACTTAATCTTTGAATTAAAATCAATAGGCTTCATCATTTATGCAATACAAAAATAAGTTAGTCTAGCATTGTTGTACTCAAATTATAGAAAAAGATATGAAAAGGCATCATATAAAAAACTAGATGATGAACTCAAAAACTCAATTTATTGCACTTCAATCCGAGCTTCGCATGTTCAAATCTTGTTGTAAAATCTCTTCTTGCCACTTGCTAGCCTCTCTTCTACGACAAAAACTTGGTCCAAGGCATTCTGGACGTCCCACTAGGTTAAAAAGACGCTCAATATATCATATCAAATCAAGATGGAACCAAGGAAGGAAATCATATTTTCTTCTCGAGAAACAACGATGCGTGCACGTGGTTATTATCCATGTGCACGCATGGACGGGCCATTGGTACAGAACCGAAAGAATGATTTATCTTGCTCGTGTGTGCTTAACATGAATCAATATCGGGGAAATATTTTCCTTGCAATTTGACTCTAGTAATCCATCGACCACCACCCATCCTGTTTACAACTTTTTGATGCCACCAGATTAAGCTCGAATTTGTGAAACCTTTCTCAGCACATAGCTCGAATTTGCATAAATGGGCAAATAACCATCAACCACCTATCCCTGGAATAAGAACAGTCACATGAGACCTGCTAATTAGGTTAGGTTCAACACCAATAAGAGAGGGATCTTTATGAACAAAGTATGGGGCAACAAGAGGAATGAGCTACCTTTGCCACCATCATCCCATTGACCAGTCCTCTGCTCCTGAGAAAATCAGCAACTTTAGTATCTTATAACAATGTTACATCTTCCATGACAGTAACCTCTTTTTGATGAGTAGCATTTATGACAAATACATCTCATCCCTTGTTGGACGGTAGAAACTGATTGCCATACCACAAATACGTGATGTTAATGGACAAGTCTAACACGGAGAGAGAAATTCTTGAGTAACAAATCTCACACCGCTGTGGCTTTTACTAGTACAGCAATCTGGACATAGTAAATAAAAATGGCCCAACCAACAACAAACATCATGCAGATTTCATCTAGCTAGAGGCAACACTAGGAAACTTGTTCATGCTCTCGAGCAAGATGGTCCTCTTCAGTGCGCTGTAACAGTTCCTCATAGACTTTCAAAGAGTCAGCCGTATACTTCTCCATGGCCTTGAAAACATGTTGCAGACTTCCCTGAAGACTTCCACTTTTGCTGGTCTCACTCTGATACACAAGACGTCCAGTTAATGGCATACCATTGTCATCCCCAGAAATTAGAACTATTCTTTTGTCTAATGCCTGAATTTCCTTTTGTATCTTTTGGTCTTCCCTCTCCAAGCCCTTAACTTTTCTCTCGTCCTTGTTTGCTAACATCCTTTGTCTCATCTCCAACTTATCCCGATCCCAGAGCTGAAGCACACTTGTGGCAAAATCTCGCATTGAATCAACCACTTCTTTCTCAGAAATTCCCTCCAGTGATTGTGACCACTGGTAACATATTACAAACACAGGGGGAGCACCAATCCTACCAGGGGAAAAGGGAACTATTCCATCTGGTGTTTCTTCGGGAACATAAAGGATGCATTTCATAAGCCAGTTATTCAATGCTCGAATGTAACCCTTTTGGGCACCAATCCAGTAAGAGAATCCTAGCGTCCAATTAATAAGATCATGTTCAAGCTGTAGAGTGGCGTCCAAATGAGTATCACTGAAGTGTTTGCATAATGCAATGGCATCTAACCGTTTGGCTTCCCCAATTGCTTGACATTGCTTGTGATGGCACTCAAGCATGGATTTCCACATCCTGGTTAACCTGGAGCAGAAGGCAGGAAGAAATTAAATGAGACAGACAGAAAACAATAATAGAAATTGATTCGTATGGCACCTAATTTGGCTTTCCTGTTTCTTTTAATCATATTGTTCTCAATGCTTAATAATGGTTAATTTGCTCCTAGTAATCAGTCATATATATACTAATTTTGTTGGCAGCTCATAGAAACAGGACAAGTTTATTAACTAAGCTTTTAGTCTTCAAAACCTAGAATAGAGAGGACAATCCCACAAGTAAATAAAGCCCAATAATTTTTTGGCGAATATCCAAACGATTCCTCATCTTTTTTCTTTAATCGTCCTATTTCCATCTAAAATTTGACATTCCTTTGTTACGCGTGACAAACTTTTGACTACTTTTGACTGATTGATTTTCCCGTAGGGATTCCTTATATTATATAAGAATAAGTACAATCTGATATGGTAACTGGCAGATGTAACTATAACATAAATACAATTATATACAAAATTATGTTAAACGAGCAATATTTGATAAATCTGTAATTTTCGACAATCTTCGTAATCTTTGTTAATCTCTGTCAATTTTATTGACATCCCCTTCAAATTGATGTTGGATAATCAAGAAGCATAAATTTGTTGACAAGAAACTGATGTCACTGACAAAGAACTCAAAGGTCCAACTCCAGTGGCAGCCCAAAAATGACCACACGCATAGATCACAATCCACCCTTCCAAAATAAGCCCCAATGGACAGCCGACAAAAGAACTCAAAAGGTCCAACTCCGATAATCCACACACACAACCCCCGAAAAATAAAACAAATATTCCAGCAAAACTCTCTTTCAACACCCAATAAACCATAACCTAACTCCCCTGTTAATACCCAAACTTACTGACCCATATAATAGGCCCACACTATAAAATCCCTTGGGAAAAATTCACAATTCAGGCATTAACTTTGCACAATTCAAAAATCAGGTTTTAAGTTTAATTAATGCAAAAATCAAGTATTTGTTTATTAATTAAATATATTTTATTAATTAAATATAATAAAATCACAATTATATAATTAATGGTCACAGATACATAATCATAAGTCACAACTTATTTATTGATCATGTATTAAATAATTAATTGGTCACAGATTAATTCGTGATCACACATTAAAAATTTTATAGGTCACATTTTTTTTATTGGTCACAGATAAAAAAATTATAGGTCACAAATTTATCAATCAGTCACATATTTTCAAATTTGTTGGTCACAAATTATCAAATTTTAAGGTCACAGTTTATTTTATTGGTCACAGATAAAAAATTAAAAGTCACAATGTATCAATCAGTCAAGTATTTTCAAATTTGTTGGTCACAAATTATTGAATTTTAAGGTCGCAGTTATATAATTGGTCGCAAGCAACCAAATAGTTGGTCACATACGACGACCACCCACTGCCACCGCCGCTACCAAATCCACCACCATCCATGTCGCCGCCAACGACAAAGACATCCCCACACCACATCACAACCACCACAACCCCGCCACCACCTCTAACCCTGTCGCCGCCAACACCACCATAAACATCAATACCGCATCACAAATACCATCCCACCCTGTCCCCGCCACAAAACCTCCACAACCACCACTAACAACAAAAACACCTGCACCACACTACCTACAAAAAACACCACCGTCGCCGCCCCCATCACAACACCAACCCAACCACCACTGTTGCCGCTGCACCACACCAACAAAAACCACCGACGCCGCCCCCACCACAACCACCGTCAACAAAACTTCGCAATAGAACCACCACTACAGCATCGCGACGCTATGTTCGCAGCAGAACCACCACCATCGCCGCCCGCACCACCAACAAAACCACCGTCTCCGCCGCAACACCACCACCACAACAAAAATCGCGGCTGTGTCGAAGAGAGAGGAGAGAAGGCAGATCGGAAACACAAACCCTAATTATTCAGCAGCTTCGCCGTTCTCAACCACCACCATCGTGATTTTAGGATCAATATCACCAGTAATCTCCTTCATCCTACCGTAGTCGACCTAAATTCGAGCTGGGGCGGCGCTCTAAGCACCGCGTTGGGACGCCGCTACGTCGGACGAATCTCTTCCGGTGGTGA